>JAJPUD010017867.1:0-10663 GCA_023553655.1 Myrmecobius fasciatus
TTATATTTTACTTTTTGGATTCCCTATATTCATTTAGTTTTGTATTTCATTTTTAGTTTTATATTTTACTTTTTGTATTTCCTGTATTTACTTAGTTTTGTATTTTGCAGTAGGTACTTAAATGACTATTAAATGAATGAATGGATTTAATGAGACAGGGCTAAGGTTGTGAGCTCATCACCAATCCTCTGGAAAGCTTTGAGATTTAGAGAAAAAGGACCAGTTCAACATCGACCTTACATTGGCCACCTCTGACATGAAACTTTTTTATAAGACCACTTTCATTTGAAGTAATTGTTCACTGGACTTTGAACACTTACTGCTTTAAGCTACTAGGTATAATTCACCATCTGTCTCCCCAGGGAAAGAGTTCCTTAAGACGAGGGGCCCGTATCCTAAATTTCTTTGTACTGGGTCTAGGAAGCTCGGAAATAGAGCATTTATTAACTTATTTAATATTTTAATTAAAGTTAGTTAATTTATTAACTAATAAGTATTTATTATATTTAATTTAAGATTATTTAATTTGTTAATTGAATTTTTAATTGATAAGTATCTAATTGATTAACCGGTCAGTCAACAAACTGGGAGTTCCTTCTCCCTCTTCATAGGATCATAGACCCCCAGAAACCAACTAGTACAGCCCAGTTATTTTACAGATGAAGTCACATGACCTCAAGTTCAGGAACTAAGTGGTAGAAGCAGGTTTTAAATCCGTGCTTTCTGAATTCCAAATCTAGTTCTCCTTCCCTTGCACCAGGTTGTCTCTCTTTTGGATTACTGGTCACATGGGTCCAAGGCTATCCTTGAACCCAGTCCTTGCTGAGACCGCCCCAGGCAGCCGAGGGATGTAACTGTCTGGAAACCATCTCCCTTTCCCCCTAGGGTTTTTTTTTTCCTTAGGACAAGAAGGAGATGGCTTCAAAAGGCCTCCATCCCATGTGATGGAAGCAGATGGAGGCTCTGTCCTCCCCCATCCCAGAGTGAGCCCTGGAGTTGTCCATGGTGCTGTTTGCTCAGGAGTCAGGGAGGACCAGAACAGCAGCCTCTCACCTGCAATCTCAGGTCTCCTCGATGAAGAATGATAATTACCCTCACCTCATAGGATGGGGGGAACCGAGGCCCAGAAAAGTGAATGCACTTGCCCACTACTGCCAAGCAAGTCTGAGAAAGATGCCCATGGAGCCCGACTGGCGTTACGCTCCCTTACATTGCTTAGGATATTCCACATTCCTGTTGCTTCACCTGACCCCGTTCTATTTCCTGGCTATCACCTGCCCCCTTATTCCCATTTTCGTACCTCGGGTGTTGGTGGCCATATCGGCCACTTTCTGGAAGGCATCCAGGAAAGCGACTGCAGCCAGGACGGTGGTCCTGAGGGAGACAGGAGATGGCAGAGTCATTGGACTAGCTGATTCTCTTGCAGCCCTGATCAAAGTCAGCAGCCCTCCCAGCCAAAGCACCAAGAGGAAGCCCCAGGCTGCCTCTGTTCTCCTGGGCCACCTAGGACATGCCAGCTGGACACCAGGAGAGGCAGTGGGCAACACCCAGAGCTCGGGCTGCCCAGTGGGAGTTAGGGGGCACTTAGGGGGCCCAGCCTTACCCATCTTAATGCCACTGAGGAGCTGTTGTGTGTCTCACCTGAGCTGAGAGTGTAGCTTTGTGGCCTTTGAATTGAAGTCTTCCCAGATGGGATAGGAGCTCTGTGGGGAGAAAGAGAAGGCAGGTGACAGAAACAGGAATAAACGGCAACTGCTCTCCAACACTGGGCCCAGCCTGTTACCGTGTAACAAGGAATGGAAAATGGGGTACACTGGGTCTTCCCCATACTCCAATGGTCCAAGGACCCGCCATTCTGCGGGCGTGGGTACTCCTCCTGAGGCAAATCAAACATCTTCTTAACTGAGTAAATGATCTTCATGAGTTGTTGTGGCCCCAAATGGGATGCCCAGGATGCCAACCTGGTGGGCAAGGCTGGATACCGGACGCCAGCTATGTATATAGTCCTTCTCTGGGACCCAGTTCAGATCAGTCATTTATCAAGTACCTGCTATAGCCACACATTGGGGGTGCAAATTCAAAATAGAAACGGCTCCTGTCCTCAGAGAGCTTATGGTCTGCTCAAGCCTTTATAGATGGTAAGAGCTCTCAGAGCTGGAGCCCCACTGGCGTACCCACTTGCAAGCCATGAGGGGGAATCAGAGGAAGCCTTTGGTGGATGGAGCATTTCTTACAGCGCAGCCAAAATGGAGATAGAAACTTTTGTCCCCCATCCTCTGGAAGAGCAGGCCTTGGGAGACCCCCCTGGAGCCCCTGGGCTAGCAGGCCGTTTTCCATTTCTGTGTCCCTAGCAAAGGGATATGGCACACCTCTCCCCTTAGTGCCCACAAGAGACCCACAATTCTCATGGCTTCCTCCATTACAGCAGCTGTTGTTCGGGTGGAAGAAAAGGCTGGGGTGTGATGGATGCGGGGGAGTAGCAATGTCCATCTTGTTGACCTTGCATTGCCACCCAAAGGCAGGGGTGGAACAGGGGAAGAAGGGCTCTCAAATTGCTAGGATGATGCATTCAGGGGCGCAAGAGAATGTCTTAGACCAATGTCTTTGTATTACAGGTGAGGAAACTGAGGCACATAGAAATGAAGAAACTTGCTTAATGTGATAGGTCAAAACCTGGCTTTGAAATAAATCTTCTCACTCTTTCCACCTGGCACAGGGCTTTGGCAAGCAGAGACAAGAGACTCTGGAGACCCATCTCCTAGACCCTCCCACTGTCCCGGCAACTAGAGGGGAGTCCTAGCCACAGGCACAACATAGCACAGCCTGGATGGACGCCGGCCAGGAGATTCACCCCAAATGACCAGGGTTATTATTTCCTCCCTGTTCCTCCAGCTCTGCCCTCAGGGGAGATGAAGAACAGTGAATGACCATCCCTGTCTAAAGGACCCAACCAGACTTTCCGCTGCTCCCGTTCTCTACTCCCTAACCTCAAAGGAACGGGAAGAGGAGAGAAAGGTGGCTCGCACCCCACAACTATATTTGCATTCAGATTAATTCACCCACTGAAATTTTTTTAAAAGTTTATTTATTTATTTTAAAATTTTATTTATTTTGGGGGGTTTTTTGTTGTATTTATCATCTACATTTCCTGGTGCATCCTTCTCACTTTCCCTCTTGGACAGTTATCCCATATAACAAAGAATAAAAAGAGGAGGGAGGGGAGGAAATGTTCAGCAAAACTAACAAAATGAAAATGTCTGATATTGTATTTAGTGTTCTATACCCATAGACCCCCACCTCTTCAAAGAATCAAGAGACAGCTTTCGAGAAGCTTTAAGCTACATGTCTATGGGGCCTGTTTGGCTAATAGTGAGTCCCAGAAACCCAATCTGACCCAAAAGAAGAACATCAAATATCCCTGAGAGGGCCCTTGTGGTCATTTCAGGGAGCTCCAAGTCCATGATGTGGGGGAAAATACATGCATACATATGTAGAGAGAACCTACCTGTATGTATGGATACATGTCTGTCTCTCTAGCCAAACAGGGATGCAAAGGCACAGAGAGGGACATTCATTAGCTCTGAGTCACACAGCAATTGCAGTTAGAGGTCCCCCTATTTTAGGGGTGTTCTCCCCTTTGAAGCTGGCTGGGGGACTCACTACCTTTGAGGATGCTGGGTATTGCTATGAGACGTTCCCCTCTGCTCCCCGCCTTAAGATAGGGTCTGTAGCTGGTGGCTCGGACCCGGCTGGCTCTGAGAGAGGGATGGCCCCGGTGGCTATGCTGAGCCCCGCTGGCTTTAGGGGGACAGCCAGCCACCCGAGCCCTGAATGAGGCGCTTGTACTGGGGACAGAAGTACCTTTCTCTTCCCTGCGGTGGGGGGGGAAGGAAGGGGGGAAACAGTATGGCCTTTATCCCGGCCTGGCCCCAAGAGGAGGAAGGAGTTTCCCGTCTGGGTCCAGCGAGGGGAGGCTGACACTTCCCCCCCAAGCCCAAATCGGAGCTGTTGTGTTTAGCTTTGGGTAAAACAAGTCGGGCGGTTTTCTTAAGAGCCTTTCTGGCCCACACCTCCCGGCCCACCCCCTCCAGGGCTGCTCAATGGCGGCTTTATGACAGCCCTTTACAGGCTGAGCCCTCGCCTGACACACACTGCCCTCACAGGAGGAAGGCTGGGGGTTCCAGGACGGGGAGCCAAGGGGATGAATGGGGCTGCATCGGTGCCCCCCAGGCCGAACCCCCCCAAATGGCTGCACTGGACCTAAGCTCAAGGGCCCCTCAATGTGAGGGCCCCAGGGTGGGCTAGCCCACTTACACAGAAAGGAGGGTCTTCCTGGAGGAAGCCTAGGAAAGAGAGAGAGAGAGAGACAGAGACAGAGACAGAGACAAAGATGGGGGGAGAACAGAGACAGAGACAGACATACAGAGACAGAGACACACAGAGGAAGAGACACACAGAGACAGAGACAGAGGGAGAGACATACACAGAGACAGCAGACAGACAGAGACAGAGAGGGAGAGACAGAGAGACAGACAGAGAGAGAGACAGAGAAAGAGAGAGACAGAGAGAGAGAAGGAGGGAAAGAAGAAGGAAAGGGAGGGAGAGAGAGACGGAGACAGAGACAGACAGAGAGAGAAAGAAAGAGACAGACAGAGAGACAGACAGAGACAGAGGAAGAGACACACAGGTACAAAAAGACAGAGACAGAGACAAAGAGAGAAGAGAGAGACAGAAGGAGACACACACACAGACAGACAGAGAGGGAGAGACAGAGACAGAGAGACAGAGAGAGAGAGAGGGAGGGAAAGAAGAAGGAAAGGGGAAAGAGAGAGACAGAAAGAGGAGAAAAACAGAAACAGAGAGAGAGAGAGAGACAGAGACATAGACAAAAACAGACACACACACACAGAAACAGACAAAAAGACTCAGAGAAAGACAGAAACAGGGAGAGAGACAGAGAGAAAGAAACAGAAATAGAGACAGAGAGACAGAGACAGAAAGGAAAAGTAGGGAGAGATACACAGAGAAATGGGGAAAGAGAGACAGACAGACAGACAGAGACAGAGACACAGAGAGAGGACAGAGACAGAAAGAGACTGATTCAGAGACAGAAACAGTAACACACACATACATATAGAGACAGAAAAAGAAAGAGAGAGAGAGAGGGAGAGAAGAGAGAGAAAGAGAGGGCGAGAGTGAGAGACAGAGACAGAGAAAGAGAGAGACAGAGAGGAGAGAGACAGAGACAGAGAGACAGAGACAGAGACACACAGCAACAGAGATTGATTCAAAAACAGAGACACCCACAGAGAGAGAGAGACAGAGAGACATAGAAACAGAGACACAGATTCAGAGACAGAGAGGAAGAGACAAGGCGAGAGGGAGAAGGGATGTAGATACAACCCTGGTGTTGGGGGAGGGGTCTAGCCAGCCTACTGTGAGGGGGACCCACAGGAAGGGGGGGGGAAGGAAGCTCCACCAGAACCACTGGAAAGGGGACACTCACTCTAGAGCCTGGCTGACACTTTGAGGTCTTCAAAGGCCTCATCTGGGCCCCACAAACTCCTTTGGGAGGAGTCTAGATCTGGGAAAGATCCAAGGGACTTGGCAGGGGTCACCTAGTTAGTAAATGTCTGAAGCAGAATTTGAACTCAGCTCTTTCTGACTCCAAGGGCTCTCTTGACCGAGGTCCCTCTTCCCGGCTTGCCTGAGCATATGACCTGGCTTCTCTTCCCGTTACCCTCAGGAGTCCCTGAAGCTCCGGAGGGAGTTGGGTCTAGTGTCCCCCGCCCTCCCCAACTCCGGTCACCTCCCCAGGTCGAGGACATTCACTTGCAGACCTTACTGCTTGGGGCACTGAGGGGGTGGGACGGGAAGGGGAGGCGAAGCAGCCGCAGGAACAGAAGCATCCTGTCTCGCAGCCTCCCACCCTCAGCAAGCAGCCCCCAAAGCGGAGCCTGAGCGTCCCAGGAGAGGGAAGGCAAATATTTGAGAAGCTCACAGCCCCATAATCCTTGGGCAGGGAGTGGCCAGCAGCTGTGGCTGACAGGCCTCCCGCTCCCCCACCCTGATCCCACAGGCTCCCACGACTGGCCTTCTTCCTGCTTCTGATCCTGGTGGTGGCACAAAAACTTCTTCCTGTGGGGACGAGGAGCAAGTCCCTGAGTCTAGGAAGGGGACGGATCCCTGCGGGAATGCCACCGTTGTAGCCATCTCTTGGGCAGCTCCGTGGACCATCCGTGTTCTGGTCCCTGAGAATGTGGGGCAGGGGCCGGTGGGCTCCAGCTAGGGGAGGGGGCTGAGGCCCCACAGGACAGGGCAGGGCTGGTATGAGCCAAGCCATGCCTTGTAGAGTCGACCTTTTGGAGAGATGGGAAGCTCAGTCTTGGTTGTGAACTTCATGGAACCACAGAACTGGGGGAGGGGGCAGGGAAGAGACGTGTCAGCTCGCCCTGTCAAACCCTCTCATCTTGGAGGAGGGAACTGAAGGTCAGGGACAGAGGGAAGGGATTTGTCTGAGGGATGGCCAGCTCCCGGCAAAGTCGAAGCCTTAAGACCTTGTAGGAAGGCTAGCTCCTGTTATTGTAGTTGTGGTTAATGTTGTTGGGAGTTCCAGGCTACCCCGACTCCCATTGGTTTGGGGAAGAGGAAGGTGTTTGCCTAGGATTTCAACAAGTATAGGGGACTCCCAGCGGGGATACTCCCTCCACTGAGGGAGACGGGAGACTTGGCTTCTGTGTACAGTCTCAGAGAACTGCCTGGGCCAGAAGGGATATTCCTGCATGCACGTGGACACTGTAGGGGCAGCTGGATGGCACACTGTATGGAGCGATAGTCAGGAGGAATCTTCTTAGTGAGTTCAGAACCGGCCTCAGGCACTTCCTAGCTGTGTGCCTCTGGACAAGTCATTTCACCCCATTTGCCTCAGTTTCTTCATTTGTAAACAAGTTGGAGAAGGAAATGGCAAACCGCTCCAGTATCTCTGCCAAGAAAATCCCAACGGGGGCCTGAAGAGTCGGACATGACTGATAACTGAGCACAACAATGCTAGGTCCATAATCTGACTTCAGAGCCCAGAGGACCTGAGTTCAAGTTCAGCCTCTGCTGGCTGTGTGAGGCTGAACAAGAGTCCCAGGGGAGCTCTCTCAGACTCTGCTGCAGATGGGACGCTGCTCTGAGTTGGGGGAGACTTTCAGGACTCCCTGTGCAAACTACACCCTCACGTATGTCTCTATACCTTAAAGTTTGTGCTCACTATCTCCTGTGAGGCTCCGAATGCTCAGAGCTAGAATTTTTCAGTTCCATTTTACAGATGTTTCAGTTGGATGTTAGGTGACTTCAGCCAGCTGTTCCAGCTCTTAAGTAGAAAGGTAGGGATTTGAACCCAGGACTTCTCGCCTCCTAAGTCCACCATTCCCTCCACACCACCGCCAGACTGCCGGGAGCATCTGGGGGGGGGAGCTGAGGGGCTTGGGGGAGAATCAGTCTAAAACAGAAGTCTGTGGGTCCCTTGCAAAGAGTCTCCCAGTGAAGGAACATCATTAACGGCCTGAGCTGCTGACCAAGAGGGTAGGGAAGGCAATAGGTTCTAAAAGCTGAGCCCCCCAGAAATAAGGAGCTCCTGGAAGTGAGAGCTAAAGGATGAAGGCTGGAAGGGATCTCACAAGGCCGGAACATCTCAGGGAGGAAGCTTAAGGACTAAGGGCCATCCTTCGAATGTCCAGTTCAGACAAACACTGGCCCAGTGATTTAGATCGTGCTTGCTCTGGGCTCCTCAGCACATGTAACCCCGTCTCCTTACAACTGGGCCGGGAAAAATCAGTTTCCCTGACCACTAACCTCTAAATAAGGGCTTGAACCCTTCAAGGAGAGGCTAGTCCAGGCCTGTGGAGGCTGCCTAGTCCTCAGAGGCCTCCTCTGTTTACAGAGGGTCTTTCTTCCAGGCCCACCTACTGCACTGGATGGCAGGGACATAAGTCCTTCCCAAAGAAGGATGGAATTTAAAAATGGGAAAATCAAGGCAGAAACTGGAAGGGCAAGGCCACAGTAGTAAGAGAAGCCAGGGTTCCCTGTAGGACGGTGAGGGGAGTTGTGTGTGTGGGAAGGGAACAAGCATTTATTAAGCGCCTACTATTTGCTGGGTACTGTGCTAAGCACTTGAGGAATATTTTCTCATTTGAACCTGAGAGCCACAGAACACAGAGATGGGTAGCACGGTGAACAGACTGGACTCAGACCCAGGAAGATCTAAATTCAAATCCTGACTCAGGCACTCACTAACAGACTTTCAAAACCTCAAATGTCTTTCAAGTGGGTATAACAATAGCCTGTAAGGATCAAATGAGATGACAGTACTTTGTTAAAATGATACACTGAAGCCTGTTCTCATGTTATTATGTTGATCTGAGTTGAAGTGAGACTGTTGTTATGATGATATTAATAATAATTCTGTTATTAGGATGATATTGTTATTATGTTCTTATTAATAATAATTCTATTATTATGATACTGATTGTTGTTATCATGTTGTTATGATATTAATAATTCTGTTATTATGATATTGTTATGATAGTAATAATAATTCTGTTATGATACTGATTGTTATCATATTGTTGTTATATTAATAATAATTCTGTTATTATGATACTGATTGTTGTTATTATGTTGTTATATTAATATTAATTCTGTTATGATGATATTGTTATTATGTTGTTATGATATTAATAATAATTCTGTTATTATGATACTAGTTATTGTAATGTTGTTATTTGATATTAATTATTATTTATATTAATAATAATTCTTTGGGGCTTGATAGCTTTGCTATACTTTACACTGGTGGCTTTGGGGATTTTAGCATCTGAGCAGCAGGCGGCACAGCAGGGATGGCAGGGGTAAATGAAGAGAGAGAAGATGGAATAGAGGAGATGGAAAATCCCCATGGGCCTCCTATCCTGGGGTAATCTCGCCCAAACTCTATGGAAATGGCCTGCAAACACTGTTGGATGAGGCTGTTCCATCCCCCTCTCTCCCCTATGACACTGCCTTTCACAGTTGCCTGGTTTGGCTTTGTGACATGGGGTGAGGGGTAAACAAGGAAGAAAAGTCATTTCAAGAAGGCCCCTTTATCCATTCTCCGAAGCCCTGAATGTTCCCTACTGCTCTCAAGCTGGATGTTCCCAAAATCTGGAAAAGCCCTTATGGATGAGGTCATCACTCCACATAGGGAGGGTTGAGAAGGAGGGGGGTGAGGGTAAAGGGGGGATGGCCCAAGAGACTTTTCCAAACTCCTCTGGCTTCTGATGACTCAGGTCCCTGGGCTTCCACAGCCAGCTCTGGGAATCCTGTCAGATTCCAGAAACTGGAATGAGCCCCCAGGTTTGGGGGGGGTCCCACAAATTTAGGCCACTCGGGGTCTCCCCTGTTCCCCGGGTCCCTTCTTCGTCTAACAGGGCCCAAGGAGCCAGCTGGTCTTAAACAATCTTTGCATTTGGGGTTAAAGAGCCAGCAGCCAAAGTGTAATGAAATACCATCGACTCCCTGGAATGGGGAGGTCAGGAGAAAAGGCTTCTGGTACTGCTTCTGTAACGACTTGTTTGGGCAAATGGTTGTCCATCTCTCTACCTTATTTTCCCACCTGAGAAATACTTCCAGCTATGATATCCTCAGGCTCAAGAAGTTAAGTAATCTCTTTTGGCATCTTGTTTAAGTGTCTCAGATCAGATAGCCAGAAATGCTTACCCTTCTCACTATCTGGATGACTTTGGGTGAATCATTTAACCTTTTTTTGGAGCTCGAAATCTACATTCCTATAAATCCAGCCATATTCCATCTACAAAGAAGCAAGGACTCAGCAGAATGGAGGAACAGAGAGAGTGCCCGGTTTGAAGTCAGGAAAACTTAGATTCAAATTCTGCCTCAGATACTTCTTAGCTGTGTGACCCTGGGGAAGTCCCTTAACCTCTCAGACTCCTCATCTGCCAATAAAATTGGGGGTGGGGAGAGACTGATCTCTAAATTTCTTTCTAGATTAAATCTAGGAGCTTGCGATCTTGTTCCCATAGAAGTAGGGTAAGTCAGGAGGATGACATTGTTGAATGAGTCTTGGGAAGGCTCCAAGGATGCGTCTCCACTCCCAAGTCCTATATTGGGAGTGGGAGGAGATTAAGGTTTGCCTGACTTTCTGGGTAAAGAGATGTTTGAATGAAAGCTGCCTCTTTTATCTTGTTTATGAGGCAAAAAAGGAAAAGTATAGGGGAAGAAAAAGGCAAGGAGAGCCCACAGCCTCAGCAAAATCTTGGGAAGCATGAATCTGCTAGGGGTCCAACTCTGGAGGAACTGGACCTCCTTAGCCCTCCCCAACTTTCATTAACATGGATTCTGGAGCTGGAAGAATCTCAAGAAGAGACTTTGTCCAACCCCATGAGGAAACCAAGGAACAGTTTATCATGCAAGGTCCCCTGGGAAAGAAGGGAACTAGATCTCAAAACTAGTGAACCTAAAGCAGAAATAGGGGACACAACTTGATCTTAGCATCCCTTAGCTGGAAAGCTGAAAGCTGGTGCTGGGGGATGGAACTTAGGGAACACGGGGGACACTTAGAAAAGGGGTCACTGTAGATGGAGAATTCAAACTTGACAAATATTTGGATTTTTTTTTTTTT
>JAJPUD010017868.1:0-30154 GCA_023553655.1 Myrmecobius fasciatus
CAAGCCTACAATAGGCAGATCAACTAGGAATCTGAAGGCATAAGGCATAAGAAAATCATGTGTATTTATTTCTGTATTCCTTCAGAGGGATAGGGGCCTAAGTTGCTACATTTAATATGTGACAGCTGAAAAATCCTAAACAATCTAAATCTCTACAATTAAATCATATGAAGATCTGTACACGAAAAAATCTCCCATGGTTATTTTGGTCCTATACAGCAAACATTTAAAGTTGGCTTTTCTCTCTGTACCTCTGCCTAGACCCCCAGTCTCCAGGAAGAATGTAACATGGTTCTGTAGCCATTATTCCAGTGGTCATCCCTCAGACCATTTCTGTACAAGAGCAGCATTTGCCTAAATTAGTCATATAATTACTTCATCCTTTACTTCAGTCAGTGTATTCTTATTTATGATTCCTTCAAAGGAATCCATTTGGATTCAAGAAAGGATTTTGAATTAGTACCTGGGAACAAAAAATATGAATCCCCCCCCCCCCCCAAATCACAAGAAAGCACACTGCTATGCATTTTTAACTCTTACAGCAACATCACTGCTGTCCAAAGATTGCAAAAAATAGACATACCTTAGCAGCATTGTAAACAGTTGACTGTCTGGAGTACTTCCTTATCCCAAACTAGTATTTTATTTTTGGCTCAAACTTGAAAGTGAAAATTCCCAAGCCATTGCTACTCTTCACAGCTATTTATTTGGTCTTAAAGCAAAGTTGTGCAAATACAAGGGTTAGTAAATACATATTCTAGGAGACAACTGGAAAAAGCTGCCTATTCTGTAGCAATAGGACTCAATGCCACATGGGGAGAAAATAGAAATGAGCCACCCTGGAGCAAGTTCATAAAGTTGTTTTATGTGAAACGTAAGGGCACCATAACAGTACATCCTGAGGACTCGGTTCTCTTTCTTTGTGGACAAAATTCCAAGCATCAATTTGGTAGAATGAAATGTTGAATATATTCTGTTACTAAGCTAGCAGCTTACTTACCATCATGTGGTAATCTTCATGTCCTTCAATAGGTTCACTGACCACATTTTTAATGGAACCCATGGGTAATTTTTCAGTTCGCTCTAAGTTAAAAGGAATTATACTTATTATTAAATGGTACTCCAGTTTCAGTAAATCTGACATGATTCTCTAACAACACTTGTGGTTCTAATACTTTCCCCTCCCTACTTTAGAAAGAGTATTCTCTACCCACAAAAAGCTTGCCTTTACAACCATTCTTTTCTCTAAGAAAGAAATGGACCAAGTACACCTTATTTGAGAGGAACCATTCAGAAATAGAAAATAGTTCATCCAAACACCAGATAATGAATAGATCTGCCGATATGTATTTAGTCCATCTTTATAAAGAACAAGGACAAAATTCTGTTGGAACTAAACAAAGTTAATTGTTCAACAGCCAAAGTACTATATTTGCATGCTTATTGCATAAACCCAATGATGTGTGATGTGCTTTTACTGCCTGGGGCAGGCTTGGTCAGGGAGGGGAGGTAGGAACAGATGTTTTATTAAATACTTTAGACTGATGCAGACCAAAATTTCCTAACATAGTTTCACTTAGGCACATCTCCCAATCATTTCTCCTCCTCCCACCCTTAAATCCTATGTTATTCTATTCAGAAATATACCCCAGGCAACTACCTCCCATTCTTCCCCTGTTTCCTCCCTACCCCTGACATGCACACACACATTAAAAATTACCTTAAAAAAACTTTCAGAGTTCATGTAGCATACACCTGCCAGATACCATGCATCACACATGGGCCAAAGACGTTTTATGGCAATTTTAGGAATGGTGGTCAAATAGGAGAAAAGAAGAGGGCAGTGAGTGGCAACTGGAGTAAAATGAGGCTATACAAAGGTAAGCCAAGTAAGGATAGGAGCAAGTAGGAGTGTAGGAGAGGAAAGGCAGGTCAGTGAAGAAACAAAGCAGATAGGTGAAGATGAAAACCAAAAAAAACAAATCATCACAAAACAAAACAGTGAAGAGAGATCCAGGGCACACTGAGTATGTACACACAAAACATAAATCTGACAGCAGCAAAAACAGGGACAAATGGAAAAAAGATAGCGAAAGACTCAGAAAAAAAAAAAATGGGAATTAAGAGATTTGGGTTCTACATCCTGTTACTATTTACCTGTGTGCCAGTGGAAAAAATGTTACTTTGGACTTCAGTTTCCTCATCTATAAAATGAATGGGTTAGAATAGACGACTTCTAAAAGTCCATTCCAGCTGTAACATCTTATTATTCCATATCATCTAAATTAGCTACTACAATACCTAAAAAATTCTTCCTTGAAAAAGTTAGTAATGGGTCTCTGATGTTATTCAATGGATTGAGCAGAATATACACTGGATTAGGAATCAGAGAATATGGATTTTGAATCCCAATTGTCTCTTACATGTGCATGTGACCTTCAACAAGTTACAGTTTGAGCTTAAGATTCCTCATCTGTGAAGTCTGAATTTATACTTGAATAATCCTATCTTACAGGACTTTAAGGAGGAAAACTCCTAAGAGACTGTAAAGCTCTACATAAATGTAAGTTTCTTCTCAAAGTGACATAGTGCTGTACAGTGGACTTGGAGCTAGTCTTGGACTATGAAGATATGATCAAGTTTTGACTTTGACAAACACTGGCCTGTTTCCTTACTAGGAACTTTCTACACTAATGAAATCACAGTTCTGGGGAAAAACCATCAACAAAAACTAAACAAGCTATGTTTTGGAAGGTCAACAAGGTCAAACTTTTGCTGAGCGACTCAAGATTAGGAATCAACAGTTTGAGGACACCTAGCACCATTTAATATCTAGGCTCACCTAGATTAAAATCCAATTATCTTCTGCTGGGAAGTTTACAAGATGGCATAGTTGATACTGTACAACTGTTTCTGGACAAGTAATAATGAAGATAGCTTTTGAAGGTTTCCATGGTACAGAAGTAGACAAAAGACCTTGGTTATGATCTGACCTGACAACAAATGAGGTTAGAAATTGATAAGGCTTGATCTGAGAACATTCATAATATCCTAAAGTTTTCTTCTTTAACAAGAATTAGTTTTCAGTATCCTAAAGATCTCCTAATCTCTTTCTACTCTTTCCCCTCCAGGACAACTGTAAGGAGAGATATAAAAAAAAAAAAATAATCAGTGTAAAGGAGATTTTTTTTTTTAATCTAATGATTATCTTAGCAAAGACATAGTTTAAACAAAACAATGCTAATAACTAATAATAGCTGTTCACTTATATAGTGCATTATCGTCTACAATTTACTTTTTACATAATCTCATTTGACTCTCACAGATAATAAAAGCAGGTATCATCCCCATTTTACAGATGAGGAAACCAAGGCTCAGGGATTTTGAGGAACTTGTCTATGGTCACATGAGGTAAGAGCTGAAAGCAGGATTCAAAGCCAGTTCTCACCTGAATCCAAATCCAGAATGCCTAGAAAACAATTTAATAGCTCTAGAAAAAGAATCTTTAATTGGGTGGCACTAACACGAAACTGAAAAGATAATTAAGAAGGGTACAACTGAACTTAAATGTGTAAAGGAATAAATAAAACAATGAGTAATATCTTGAGTATGGTAAAGAGAAATTAGTTTAGAACAAGGGTCAAATATGTAATAGAAACAATTTTATTCTGAAGAAAGAAATATGATATACACCAATAGCAGATTACCTTTAGTGCCAATCCACAACTGGTCTTGTTCTAATTTAAAGGTGAGTCTCACTTTTCCTCCGGTCTTATTATACATGCCTGATAAAGGTACTGTTGGCAGTCTTTCCTGGAAATGTAAGAAAACTGCTGTAGTTATAGACTGTCATAAGGTAAAAAGAACAACAAAGAAGGGACTAAACTATAGAATATAGGCAATACAAATTATTTGTCCCCTGAACAGTGAGGGGAAGAATTGGAAAGGAATTTCAGTAAAGCAAACACAGTGGATTGTTCACAAAATTTCAGAATGACCACAATGGGTCAAGGGGATTTGCTTACCTGGGCACCTTTAACAGAAGGCATCACATCTTCAGGTTTCCCTTTATCTAACACTTTTCTGTGTTGCTAGAACATAAATCAGAAATTACAATGCAGAAAAACATGCCTGAAGTGAGGTCTTTGCTTCTTCATAGCCCTTAGCATTCCAAAAATATAAAAATGTATCACTTTGAAATCTCTGGATGAATCAAATGGGAAAAAAAATTCCTATCCTAATATTTTGATTTAAAAGCACTCCAGATAATTGAATACTTGAGAATATTTTTTAAAAAGTTTTTAGTACCCTTAAATTCAAGTAGATTTAACTTCCTTGATCACTCTGAACCCTGTCTTCCCCAAAGTTTTTATCTACCTATTCAGTTAAGTCTCTAGCTAAATAAGCATATAAAATGAGGCTGAAACAAATACAAGACCATATTATATCAATTCTAAATTCTCAGAAATAAAGAATACCAAAAATAACAAACTCCCAATTGATTACACCTTTAAAAGTATGGAGAAAATCTCCTTACAAGTTAAACTAAGTATTTAGGTTGGATGCTTCTTTTCTTGGAAAGTGGTTTGTATGTTTTCAGGACAGATAACGTTATTATAGACTCTGGAGGTAAATGTGATGGCTTTAATCTGAATTTAAAAATACTAATCAGAGAAAGCCCTAACTAGCCACCAATACTATGAGGTTGTGCATATAATGCTTCTTAAATGTCAGAAGACATAATGCCTCACCATTCCCACTAAATCATGTTTCTTCGATATACTATTTAAAAGTTCTTGTTAATTAAGAAAGATCTTCAGGGTTTGGAAGATAACAAAAAAGCTATCCCTAAATATGAGCAGCAAGAATGCCAGAAAAACATTTTCTATTTCTTCCCAGACATCAACAGTCTTAAAGAGGGTGAAAAAAAAAAAAAAATCCAGGGGTTGGGTTTCTCTCATTACGCAGTGCTATGCCTCATAACCTGCATCAGGAGAACAAGTCAGTATGTTAACAGCACAACTGAATCATGCTTTACATGTTTCTTTTGAAGATTACACTATAGAGAAAAGCTTTAGGCTTATTAAATCGGCATCAGAAACACAAACCTTGTAGTTAAGGATATACTGTGGCCACAAAAGATATGTGTTAAACATAAAGAGCCATAGTATTAATTATTAGGAGAGCATATGCTCATGGATTTACACATCTGCATGTCAAGAAAAAAATTCAGAAAATTCCCTAGGACACTAAAATAAAATAACAGCTGGGGGAGTTTGCAGGAGAATTCAGTACAGAAAAACCTATCTAAAGGAAGTTTAAAAGGACAAAGTTTAAAGGACAAAAGGCTTTTGGTTTACCTTGGTCAGGTAAACACAATAGTGTATATGCATTTCTAAAACACAAAGTTTCATATGCCTCTTTAAGCACATCTGGAGCTTCATAGTTATGTCTTACAGAAATGAAAACTATTATTTGTGGCTGCAAGAACTCTGGGTGGTTTACCTAACAAAGCAAACCTGGGAATATTTATTTCTAGCTGTGTTCATACTCCTCTGAAAAGGGATATACAACACCAACTCATTTTTTTGTAAGGGTGATGTCATAGTATATTAGAGGGCATTATTACCCCCAATTTTGAGCTCTACAACATGGAATATGAAGTCTCCTTAATTTTATATGGTTAGACTTTGGATACACTTAATTACATCCCAAATCAATTAATGATGCAAACAATCAGCTTCAACTTCATTTAAGAGCTATGCTTTCAGAATGCCGTTTCAGATTTTTTATCATGGACTATAGTGAGGAAAAGGTTTATTCAGGGAAGAATGGAACCAACAGGCCAGGCTTCAAAAAAATGACACAAACCCCAAATTCTTAGCACCAGCAACAATCAATAAGTCACCAACCTTCTGCCTACAAAGTGGTTCCTTCTTACTCTCTTCAGCTTTCGCTTCTTGCTGTGCTGCATCTTTGGGTGTGTTTACTGCTAAAACATCATTTATTGTAGATCCAACCACCATAATCTTGGCACCACTGGTTACTTTGATTTCTCGTAATGTTTTCTCCTCAGGTAGAAGTCCCTTAAACATAACTTTCTGCATGGCAGGTGGTAAGCCTTAAGTATGGGAGAGAGGAATAAAACCAAGGGTGAATTTATTTGGAGTTATCCAATTTAATTAAGATTTTTTGGGGGTGGTGATGGTGGTGGAGGGGAGCCCAACCTGGTGATTCCATTTCTTTAGAGAATTCCCTCCACCCATAAGATTGGTATTTGGGGGACACAGTGGATAAATGTGTTGGACTCAAAAATCAGTAAAACCTAGGTATGAATTCTGCCTTACACACACAGTGATGAGCTGTGCAATGCAGGGTTAATTACTTAATGTCTCTAAGCTTAAATTTCTTCCTAAATGAAATGAGGATTAAAAAAATGTACCCACTTCATGGAGTTTGGGGAGGAAAAGAATATTAAATGAAGCGATCCTTACAAAGTATTTTGCAAACCTTAAAAACCAGCTTTAAAAAGTGAACTACAGTTATTATTAGCAAAGGTTACTTGTTTTAGAATAGGGATTCATAACCTTTTCATAACCTTATCCTTGGTCCCTGATTGGTGGGTGAAACCTACAGACCTCTTCTTAGAGAATAATTCTTTGCAGAATGTTTTTAAACGCACAAAACAAAAACAAAGTTACTAAACAAACCAATTATGTTGAAATAAAGACATACAGATATACAAACATATATAGCTTAGCATACAGACATCATGCAGATATTTACACACACACACACACAGAGTCATATGCAAACACACAAACATTTACCATGGGGGTTTTGCCATCCTGAAACCTAGGCCCAGACCCCAGGTTTAAGAAGCTTGGTTTAAGAGAACTGCCTCAGGAAGCTTTGCCCACAGCCAGGAAGGGGAGTTTTTTACTCTGGAGGCAGCTAGGGGACACAGCAAATGTGAATTCAAATTTGACCTTAGACACTTCCCTGTGGCATGGGCTTGGGCAAGTTACTTAACTTCTCTCTCAGCCTCAGTTTTCCCATATGTAAAATGGGCAACATAATAACTCCCTCTCTGGGCTGTCAGGAGGATCAAATGAGATATCTGTAAAGTTCTTTGCAAACTTAAAAGCCGCTAGATAAGCTCTATGGCTTTGGTTACTGATAAGCTCCAAGGGCAACTACAGCATCCACTGGTCAAGCCTCCCAACGGGCCACTTACCTGTAATGGAGTGGATCTTGCGCTTCAGCTCCGCTCCCGTGCTGTCCAGAGGCACCCGCACGTCGTATTTGTTCTTGTTCCAAATGATCTTCAGATCCACTAGCTCCTTCTCGGTGTCGGCGTCGTCACCATTGCTGACCGAGGCCTGGGCGCTGGCTATGCCCCCCTGTGTCGGGTCTGCCTGCAGATTGCCCTTGGCCGTCGCGGCCGGCGCCGAGGACGAAGATGAGGAGCACAACGAGGTCTCAGCCTCGGCGTCCACGCAGTTGAGCTGCAGCTTCTGGGCATCCGTTTCCATGCCGGGCTCCTCAACTTCTAAACAGAAAACAAAACCCACGGGAGTGCGAGGTGGGGGCGGCGGCGGCCCTGGCGCCCTGGTGGCTCCTCGGGGGGACTGATGCGGGGCACTAAGGCTAGAGGGGGCGGCGGCAGCATTTTGGGGCCCGGCGCGCGGCGCGGGACAGTAAGCTGGACGCTGGGGGAGAGGCGGCGCCGACCCCCAGCCGCGCCTTCCTTCGGCTCGAAGAAGTCCCGGGACGCCCGCCCGTGCCCGGGCTCGGGCTCCAGGGCAGGCCCCTCGAGGGGAGACCGCAGCGCCGGCCCGGCCCCCTTCCTCGCGGACAGGCGGCCCTCCAGCTACACTCGCTCGCCCTCCCTCTTCTCCGGGGCTACAATGCTCCCTTCCGCCCCCTTCCTCCACTGCCCCGGCTCCGGGCCACTCGCCCGCCCACCGGTCCTCTCTTCCTGGAGCTTGCCCCCCATACTCACCATCCGGGGCTCCGGCCGCCGCCATGATGATTGTGTACAACACCCACCGCAGCGAGGGGGCCGCCGGGAAATGCCGAGCAGACGAGATTGGCCCCCGTCTCAGCCCGTACTCTCCCCCTCCCCACACACACATACACATACACACTCACAAACGCGCACACACATACACACACGCCCACCGGAAACAGGTGGAGGTTCCTATGGAGACTCACCAGCTCTCCCTGCTTCTTTCGTTATTCCCTAGGAGGCTGATGGATACTCTCCTTTCGTTCCAGCCAAAGGTGTGGGGAAATAACTGGCGATGGTCAGTATTCCCACCCAAACGGAGGTAAGATTCTCCAGTACTGGGTGAAAAAGGACCCTGTCCTTTTAAAGGGAGGCTCCGCCTCCTCGAAAAGGGAGGAGCGGATTGGCTAGCGCCTTGCCCGGAAGTGAACCTGTTTAGCCACGTGTGCATTCAGTCCCACATGGCGGCCCTGCTGCTGGGGCTGCTTCAGCTCCGTTTGGCCCGAGCTCCCTGGGGGGCGGGGCGATGGCGCGGGTACTGTGGGGGCTCTGGACCGCAGAGCTCCACCGTGAGAGTCAGGTTCGCCCCGAGCCCCACAGGTAACTAACTGCCCGTCTGTAGGGTTTCTAAGATCAGCTACGGAGCCGGTCGGGGGTGGGGGTGGGGAAAGAGGGAAGGGAGAAATTCACTAGGACTTGGGAGGGGGAGGGACTGCGAGAAAGGGAAGGGGTCACCATCCTTTCCTTACCCTTCCTCTCCCCCGAGTAGATATATCCTAGATGTGCTATGTACAGTACTTTTACCAAGTAATTTTACATACCTGAAAATGAACTTGTAAAAAAATTATGCTAGTGGAGACCAAAAACCATATTTCCTTCATCTTTCGATGTGCAGTGAGTGCATAGTAAATGCTTGTTCAATGAACACTACATTTCCAGCTGAACTTTGCAACTGCCCTGTGAAGTGCGTAATGTAGATACTGATATATCCCGAGTAAGGATTTATTTTAACGATGGGGTTTTATTGGTAACTTTGTGAATCTTACTTCCCAAGTGAACCCCCAATTAGGAGAAATCCCCGCTTGTAACAAATTAGGACAGTCACTCAAACATCTATATATTGGCCATGACAGAAAATGGTTATGGTTTCTCACCAAGGTCCACCATCTCTCTGCCTAAAGGTGGTAGTCATGCTCCTGTGATGAGCTCTTTTTAAATCACCATTGGTCTTTGTGTTAAGTATTTTAAGCGTCTCTAGAGGTTTTTGTATATGATGCCATTTAGCTGTAATCTCCGAACTTTAATACCAAAGTTTTTAAAAACTGCTGTAATGCTAATTATCTACTTATATTAAATCTATACAACTTTCACATCCCTCAGTTGGGTTTTCATGGATTCATTTAAGGAGATTGGTGTAGGGTGTGTCCATTCTCATCAGATGAAACAAAAGTGGGGGGTTGAAAGAGTAAAATGTGGGTTAGAATTGCCACTTGCAAATTTTGTCCTTGAACAGTCAGGCCACTCTGGATATTTTAGTCTGTGTGGTCTGTGTCAGTTGCTATGCTAGACAGTGAAAATATTAAAGACAAAAGACTCAGAAGAGCCTCTGAGCATGGTACATTCTGGACCAGGGGAGGGGGACAACATATACATAGATAGACCTTCACAAAATAAATTGGGGGTGGGGAGCACCAAGGCTGGAAGGATGGGGAAAAGCTTTGGGTTGAAGAGGTAGTATTTGAGCTCAGACTTAAAAGAAACTAGGAATTCTATCTAAGAAGTGGGATTGAGAAGAGAGTGTATCACATGCCTTAGGTACAGCCTGTACAAAAATATGGAAATAGAAGGTAGAGTTCCATGTATAAGGAATAGTAAAAAGGCCAGTTTGACTGGACCATGGAGGTGAAGAGGAATGATATGTAGTAAAACTAGCAAGGTTGTGAAGTGTTTTAAATGTCATTTGGGAGTTTATATTTGATTATAGAGGTATTTGGGATCAATTCACTTTAGTAGGGGAGTGACATGGTTAGACCCGTGATTTAGGAAAATCATTTTGACATCTGTGGAGGATAGAAGGGGGTAATGAGATATTTGAGCCAAGTATACCAAGTAAGAAACTATTAAAATAGTCCTGGTGAGAGGTAGTGTGACCCTGAACTAGGTTGAGGATTGTATGAATATAGAGTAGGGAACTGAATGGAAAAATGGAAGTGGAAACCCCAGTGTTTGTCAAGTTGCCCTTTCTGGGACTAATTTTCCTTATTTATAAAATGAGGGACTTAGACTCTGTGACATCTATGGACTTCTTAAGCTTTAAGTCAATGATTCTATGAACTAAGGCCCAGGACATTTAAGTAGTTTGTTCAAGGCTTCCCAGTCACCTAGGCCCAAACCCTTTTTCCATTGCTTTCTGGCTTAGCCTTCCAGTCAGGTACTTTTTGTTGTTTAGTCATTTTAGTCATGTCCAACTCTTCATGACTCCATTTGGAGTTTTCTTGGCAAAAGTATTAGAGTGTTTGCCATTTCTGTCTGTGGTTCATTTTATAGATGAGGAAACTAAGTGATTTGCCCAGGTCAGCTAGCCAGGCAACTAGTAAGTGACTGAGGCTGGATTTGAACTAAGGAAGAGTCGCCGCCTTTCTGATTAAGCCTCAAACTCTATCCATTGCTCCACTTGGCTGTCCCTAGCTGAAATTTACCTAAGCAGTTTTCTACTAGGAAGACTAATCCTTATAGCTCAAAAGTGTTGCAGTTTTAGAATATGAACAAGTATCCTTAATTTTATTTACACAAATAAATTTTAATATCTGTATGCACATAATTTTTTATGACTTTTTTGGGGGATTTTTGGGGTCTTTCCACCCACTTCTTGAAGCTTTATGGGCAAACCATGGACATGCCAGAAGTAGCTGGTACTAAGGCAGCAGATTCTGCATTGTTTTCATAGAAAAGAAAATCTGCCATTTCCCAGAAAACTTGCATTTATATTTTTAAGTCCTCTTTGAAGACAAAGTGAAAAAAATAAACTCTCGAGGGAATGAGACACTTAGCCAATACCCCAATCAAATGTAATTCTGATTTAATTGCATTGGATGAAAACCTAACTTTGAAAAAAAAAAACAAACCCTCATTTCAAGTCATTTCAAGTTTACAAGAAGAAATGCTTGTCATCCTCAGCTTTGCCAAATGTAAGTGATTTGACACAGGTTGGCTAAATGAGATTTGTGAAGCTGTTGATATAAGGAATGGAATTTAAGAATTTGAAATTTCAACAAGCTAGGGACATTTTTTACCCCTAGTCAGAGAAACCCTTAGTTTTTCTCTGTTCTGCTTGAAGATACAGGCCCCTCTTTCTCCCATCCTTGGCCCCTTCTGAAGTGACTAAGCTTTCTATGTATGGTAAGGATAGAATGCCAGACTTAAAGCAGGATCAGAAACAATCAGCAAGCCAAGTTAATTCACCATCAGGTAATGAACTCAGTTCTGGAAATACAAATACGAAGAATGAACCCATTCCTACTCTCACAGAGCTAACATTTTAACAGGGAGAGACAATAAATACATAAATAGATGAGTATAGAATAGATATGAAGAGAAGAAATACAGATTAACACAAAATAGTTAAGAACAAAGTAGTTTGGAGAGTACTGTCATTCAGGCGATCAAAAAAAGCTTCATGTAGAAGCTTGAATTGAGTCTTGAAGGAAGAGGAGTATTCTTCTTAAGAAAGGGTTATGAGGAGGCAGCTAGGTGGCACAGTGGTTCTGAAGTCAGGAGGACCTGAGTTCAAATTTGATCAGACACTTAACACTTCCTAGCTGTGTGACCCTGAACAAGTCACTTAACTCAAAAAAATAAAAAAAAAGGAAAAGGATGACCAGTACAAAGTCATGAATATATTGGTTGGTGCCAGATTGTGCTGGGCTTTAAAAGCTGTATAGAAGAGTTTTTATTTTAAACTAGAGGCAATAAGAAGCTGCCACTGGAGTTACCTGGTCAGATCTATACTGATGGAAAATCGTTTTGGTTAGCAGAGTTGAATGGTGAGAGATAAATTGAGGCAGAGAGACCAATTAGGCGACTATTGAAGTAATCTGGGGAAAGGTGATGATTAAAGTGGCAGCTGTGTAAGTGAAGATTGTTGTTGAGAGATGTTATGAAGTAGAAATGACAAGATGTGGCAACTGATTGGAGGCATGGGGTGAAAAAAAATGAGAATTTGAGGAGAATGCTAAGATGATAAATGTGGGAGATTTAAGCTGCCTTTGATGGAAATAGGGAAGTCTGGAAGATGGGAGGATTTGGGAGAAAGATAAATGGTTTGGACATGTTGATTTTCAGACATGTTGTTTCTGGGACATCTAGTTTAAAATGTCAAATAAGCCATTAGTTACAGAGGGAATGCTAGGATTGGTATATTGATCTGGGACTCATCTACTTAGAGATGCTAGTTAAATCCATGATAGATGATATTATCAAGAAAGATAATGTGGAGGAATAAAAGAAGAGAGCCTATATGTGCAAGTATATATATATATGGCAGCTTTTTTCTTGGTGCAAAGAATTGGAAATTGAAGGGATGCCCATTAGTTGGGGAATGACTGAACATAACTGTGATTTGTGATTATGATGGAATCCTATTGTGTTATAAGAAATGATGAGCAGATACTCTTAGAAAAACCTGGAAAGACTTCCATGAACTAAATTAAAGTGGAATGTATTGTGTACAAAGTAACAGCAATATTATGAAAGGATCAGCTCCGAATAACTTTGCTATTCTCCAGTGACCCAATGACAGTGGTCCAAGACAAATTTTGAAAGACATGAAGAAAATCCCCAGAGAAAGAACTGATGGTGTCTGAATACAGATTGAAGCCTGCTTTTTTACTTTATTTTTCTTGAGGTGTAGGATTTTGTTTTGTTTTTGTGATCTGTGTTTTCTTTTACAACATGACTAATACAGAAATGTTTTATGTGACTATACATGTATAAATTATATTGCATTGTTTGCCTTCTCAATGAGGAAGGGAGGGAGGGAAAGAATTTTGAATTCAGAGTTTCAAAAATGAATATTAGAAATTGTTTTTACATGTAACTAGGCTGGGGGAAAATAAAATGCTAAATAAGGAAAAAAAAAGAAGAGGGCTTAGGACAGAATCTTGGGGGAACATTCACAGTCCACAATTAGGATGGATGTGTGATGTAGATAATGAACCAGCAAAACAGACTGGGAAGTAGTGGTCAAAAAGATAAGAGAACTAGGAAAGAATAGAATAGAATAGGAAAACCCATAAAGGAGAGAATATCTAGAAGGATAGAGTAGCGAATGAATGGTATCAGGTGAAGGAGAGAAGTTAAGACAGATCAGGACTAAGGCAGACCATCAGATTTGGCAAGTAAGAGATCATATTGTCTGTAGAGTGATGAGGTTATAAATTAAATGTCAAGATTTAGGAGTGAGAGGAGAGGAGAGAGAAAATGAAGGCATTACATGAACTGATGCTGAATGAAATCAGCAGAACCAGGAGATCATTGTACCTGGCAGCAATAAGATTATATGATGATCAATTCTGATGGACGTGGCTCTCTTCAACAATGAGATGTTTCAAACCAGTTCCAGTTGTTCAGTGATGAAGAAAGCCATATACACCCAGGGAGAGGCCTATGGGATCTGAGTCTGGACCACAACATAGCATTTTCACACTCTCTATTAATGTTTGCTTGCATTATGTTTTCCTTCTCAGGTTTTGTTTTTTTTTTTCCTGTACAGCAAAATAACTGTATAAATATGTATACACATATTCGATCTGTCAAATATTTTAACATAATTAATATGTATTAGACTTCCTGCCATCTAGGGGAGGGGGTGAGGGATAGGAGGGAAAAATCTGTAACAGAAAGCTTTGCAAGGGTCAATGTTGAAAAATTACCTATGCATATGTTTTGCAAATAAAAAGCTTTAATAAAAAAAAAAGAAAAGAAAATGAGGGCATTAAATATAGTCTAATTTTTCTAGGACTTTGGCCAAGAAAGAGAAAAAAGATACAAGGTAACAAGTTAAGGGGCTGAGAAGGATTTTTTTTTAAGGTATTAAAATGAAACTGAATAAGGAGAAATTGAAGATAAGAGAAGATGATTGAGGTTTCAAGGAAAAGTTAGGAGGAAATGGGATCAAGTGCATCTCAATAAAGGGCCTAGAACTGGCAAGGAGAATGGGTAAAGAATGAAAAGATAATGTCAAGGGGTTTAGAGAATGGGAGAATAAGAAGCCCACATTGAATGGCCTCAAGTTTTGCAGGAAAATAAGAGGCAGGATCCTTAGCTTCTTGAGATGGAATGGGAGGGGTGTGTGGCACTTGAGGAAGGGGACTGGGGAGTAAGACAGGAATCAATTGGGGGTGAATACAAAGCACTGCCTTTCTTCTTTGAGGATCCCACTCTGCATGGTTGTGTGACTTAAGCCTAGCTCCAGTTAGCCCCAGAGGAGTAGGAATATAGGAGGAGTAGGGATAATCCAGAATTCAGATTTGGAAAGAAAAGTAGCAAATTGACAAGAAGAAGTTGAGAGCAAAGGACAATGTAGAAATGATGTGGGCAATGACAGGGTGCTGATTGTACAGGGAGGAACATAAAGTCAGAGCAGAGCTAATATCTGGTGAAAATTCTGAAGGATAGGAATATTGGAGATCTTAGTGAGGGCCAGGAATAGGTTTAGGAGAGATGAGGTATAGGGAAAATTGGAATGATAGTTTATGATCAAATAGAAATATGTCAGTGTTGAGGGTTTGAAAGTGTGGGCCCTAGACTTTATAGGCCCCCTAAATGGAGATATCTCATTGGCCTTTGAGCTTAGTAGCACCTCATAGTTTCCATTGGATGTCCAGATCTCTACCAGTTCGTTACTGTTAGTTTTTCATGTCTTGTTCATTTTTCTTAAAAAAAAAAAAAAATAGTCTTTTGTTTTTGTATCCTCATTGTCTTGAAATAGATATAATGGATGGTCTTTTAAGGTTATTTCCAGCCCATGCCCTATGATGCTGTAATACCTCTCCACTTTCCTTTCTAGAAACCTATCTCTCATAGCAGTGAATGAAAAAGGGAAAAAAAAAAAGCATTTCAACAAACTGCAGCCAAGTCTGACAATATATACAGAATTTAACATACACAGGCCCTCACTCTGGCAAAGGAGCAGGGTACATTTTCTCTTTTGGGCCAAGCTTAATTGTTGTTAATTGCGTATTGTTCAATTGAGTTTTCCATTTGTAGTCTTATTATGGTCATTGTGTATATTGTTTTCCTGGTTCTGCTAATTTTATTGTCTCCTTATAAGTTTTCCCATGTTTCTCTGTTCTCATCATATTGATCAATAATACTCCATTCCCTTCACCTGCTGCAGTTTGTTTTGCTATTTACCATTCAGTGAGTGTCTACTTTGTCTTCAGTTATTTCTTGTAAGTATTTTGTCTTTGTCCTTTTTGGCATATGTGCCTAGAAGGATGGGTTCTCTGAGTCAAAATATTTAAACATTTTAGTCATTTGCTTAGCATAATTTGAAAGTTTTTTTTTTCTTTTCTTTTAACAAGGTTTCATGCATTTGGGAGGCCTACGCACTGCCTTGTACAACTACATCTTTGCCAAGAAATACAAAGGGAGTTTCATCTTAAGGTTGGAAGACACAGATCAAACCCGTCTGGTGCCTGGGGCTGCTGAGAACATCGAGGACATGTTGGAATGGGCAGGTATACCCTGGGGTAATATGAACAAC
Organism: Myrmecobius fasciatus; assembly: GCA_023553655.1. Classification (NCBI taxonomy): domain Eukaryota; kingdom Metazoa; phylum Chordata; class Mammalia; order Dasyuromorphia; family Myrmecobiidae; genus Myrmecobius; species Myrmecobius fasciatus. The sequence goes on from JAJPUD010017868.1 coordinate 15,777, forward strand.
TTCCTTCAGAACCCAGTAATAAAGGAAGAACTGTGGTAGCTCTGAAGCAGGCCTCCACCCTTGACATTTGGAAAAATAAAAAGGGTCACAGGAGGTCTTCCTAAGAAGTGTTATTTAAAAAGAAATAGTTTCCTAATTACTTTGAGGAAGAAGTGAGGAGGATGCTGAATACATTGGTATACTAGGGAAGATTCTTAGGTTAGCAGATACTTCTCCGTAAAAAGGAATAAAAAAAGATTTGGTGGAAAGGCCAAGTATCCACTCTGGAGAAATTCTGGTTATGCCATTTCCTGAGATTTAGAGAAGTTTGAAAAGCTATTCCTTTCTTTCAAGAATTCTGCTGATGGGGAAAGAGAGGGCACAGATTGAGTAGGTGAAAGGAATGGCCTTTTGGAAGAACTGTCCCTCTGGATTGACTCTGTTGTTATTGACTGTGGGAAGTACTTTTAATTTCCAGTTATAGAAGTGACAGGGCAATGAGAGGATTATAACAGGGAGGAATCAGAAAGATTATGGTGATATGAAACAGAATAGATTTGATCATCTATGAATTTCCATTTCATTCACTACTCAGGGCTCTATGTGTTCTGCCTTTTATCTTCTTTTTAGGTATGTCCTGTTTCTCAGCTCCATGGTTAATCCTATGAAGAAAGGGAAGTTTTCTAATATTTCTATATTTACTCCCAGCACCCTACCAGTATTGGGAAATGTTTCTAAATGTCGATATGAATTTGTTCTCTGGGACCAAAGAGAGGCAGGATATATTTGGGGAAGAGGTGTTCTGCCTGTGAGTCCCTCAGTGGGCTTTCATTCTCAATCTTTTGCATAGGTGGGGCATTTATAGGCCAATGCTAACTTCTTACTACTCTCTGTGCTCCAGGAATTCCTCCTGATGAAAGCCCTCGGCGTGGAGGTCCTGCTGGGCCCTACCAGCAGTCTCAACGCCTCGAACTATATGCACAAGCCACTGAGGTACTGTTGCAGACTGGAGCTGCTTACTATTGCTTCTGTACTCCCCAGCGCCTGGAACTGCTGAAAAAAGAGGCCCTAAGGAACCATCAGACACCCCGGTACAGCATGTGTCCTTGTAGTTGTCCCCAAGAAGTCTCTGATACTTTGTCAGTTGGATGTCATAGTATGATATTTTTCAATTGCTGTTTCTTTTTAAAATAGATTTTTATTATATTGATATTTTTTGTTTTACTATCATTTTCTCCATTTCCTCCTTTCTTATCCTAGTGAACTATTGCTTATAACAAATAGGTTTTTTTTAAGGAAGAGGAAGAAAAAAAATATTAGTGACACTAATGAATACATCAAAAAAAAATCTAGGAAGGACTGCAATGGGGGGGGTAGAAGAGAACAACTGTGACAGAATGATTTTCCATCTCTCTCCTCTTTGGAGCCAAGCATGTTCTTTGTAATTTTACAACTTTCTATTTTGATTGTTTTCTGTTTCTGTTTTTGTTTTCATTTCAATTATACAATTTACAATTGTATACTACAATTATAGTCTTTGTATATTGTTTCCATATCCCATTTTTATACAACTTGTTATGACATATAACCTAGCCTAGTCTAGCTGATGTTGATTGGCTCAAGCAAAGTTAGGGTGTCTTGGTCTTGGGGGTTCTTGGATTGAGAATATTTTCTGTGAAATTTCAATAGGTATGACAATCGGTGTCGATTCTTGAGTGCTGAACATGTGGCCAGGAAATTGGCGGCAGGTGCCAAGCCAACTGTCCGCTTCCGTCTGGAGGAGGGAGCTGAGACTTTCCAGGACCTGGTACATGGCTGGAACAGACATGAAGTTGCCAGTGTTGAGGGTGACCCTGTGATCCTCAAGAGTGATGGCTTCCCCACCTATCATTTGGCTTGTGTAGTGGATGATCATCATATGGGCATCAGCCACGTTCTTCGGGGCACTGAGTGGCTTGTCTCTACTGCCAAACATCTCCTTTTATACAGGGCCCTGGGTTGGAAACCACCCCACTTTGCTCATTTGCCTCTGCTTCTCAATAAGGATGGCAGCAAGTTGTCCAAGCGTCAAGGAGACATCTTTCTGGAACATTTTGCTTCAGCTGGCTTTCTCCCAGAGACTTTGTTAGACATTATCACCAATTGTGGCTCAGGATTTGCAGGTACTGTGTTGATGGGAGATAGGGGAGGCAGGAGATTTCTAAGAGACTAAGAGACTCCTGGAACTACTCTACAAGGAGTCTTAATTACTAAGAGCTTGACCTAGAATCCTTGGCTTGGGGCTATGAATGGGAACCCATAGAAAAAGCTGGATGATTCTCATCCTTGTGTACTGAGAGGCAGCCTGGTCTATTTTGGGAATCAACCTACAATTTAAAAGGGGAAAGGAGCTTGACCACCCAGGAGAAGTGTGCAGCCTGATAGACCTGACTGATTTGCAGGGAACCAGATGGGGAGGACACTGCCAGAGTTGATAGAACAGTTTGACTTAAATGGAGTCAGCACTCATTCCGCCCTGCTGGATCTGGAGAAACTTCCTGAATTCAACAGGTGGGTGGTATAATCTAGATGTGCTTTGGGCACCCTGTACAGGAGGATGGCTCTTCCTCAAAGAAGAGCTCCTTTTTTACTCAGGTCAGTTTTGTTATTTTTCTCCTTCACACTTACCCCATTGGGTGCCAGAGAACTCTTATTATAAATATGTGTAGTCAAGCAAAATACATTCCTGCATTAACTACATTGAAAAATATATCTCATTTGGGGCAGCTAGGTGGCGCAGTGGATAGAGCACCAGCCCTGAAGTCAGGAAGACCTGTGTTCAAATCTGGTCTCAGACACATAACATTCCCTAGCTGTGTGACCCTGGGCAAGTCACTTAACCTCAATTGCCTCAGCAAAAAAAAAAAAAAAAGAAAAGAAAAGAAAAAAAGAAAAATATATCTCATTTGATCAGATTTACTTAAGGATCTGAAAATCTCACTTCTGTTGTTGGGTTTTTCCCCCAACTCGTTCATGAATTTATGTATTTTGAATTTTGTTTATTAAGTCTTTTGAATGGTGCCTTTTAACTGTAAACCTCTGGGTTCAAGCATGATATAGATATTTATTAAACTACTTAGATACTAACAGTAATAGTATAAGCAGGATGCTGTGTATTCTTTATTGCATGATTGTTAGAACAGAATTCTTTCAGAAGAGCAGTAATTCCTGAACATTAAGAAGTGGGATTATAGGGGCAGCTAGGTGGTGCAGTGGATAGAGCACCAGCCCTGAAGTCAGGAGGACTTGGGTTCAAATCTGGTCTCAGACACTTAACATTCCCTAGCTGTGTGACCCTGGGCAAGTCACTTAACCTCAATTGCCTCAGCAAAAAAAAAAAAAGAAGTGGGATTATAGCTTTGCTTTCTCTTTTTGGGTCTTTATTGTTTTTTCTGGTTATTGCTGCAAAATTACAAGAAGTGTATTTGGGTACTAAGGGAAAGTGAAGCATGATGAGTTTTTTGTGGGGTCCTGAAACTGATTCTGGGGAGTCCTGGGGATAAAACAAGAATAATATTTGACAAAGCAGTTAAAGATTTGCTAATAAGACTCAGGGTTCCCAGGTCCCAGTTCTATCTTATAATGTTGCTCATTCATAAAGGAGTCCAAGGGATATTTCAACCTGATCCCCAAGAACATTTCCGTCATTTTGAGTCTCAAATCTTTTTGTTTTCAACCTTCCCTCTGTAATTCCTGGGGCCTGGAATTCACTATATCTTAGGAGACTCCCCCCTCCCCCCAAAACCCTATTTTCTAATTATGCTTACTTATAAATGTTACTTTATTGTATTGTCCTTATTTTCCTATCTATAAAAATAAAAGCATCTCCTTTCTCCTCCTTTGGATAGGGAGGGATAATTTGATATGCTGGATTAATTTTTTTTTTAGTCTTTTTCATTTATACTGCAGAAATTTGGATGCTTCCTGTATGCTAGTAGTCATTTTCTCTTTCCTCTATCTTCTATCTCCCTTCCCTTTCTACTACCCTCACATCCCCTTTCTCTTGGAGCAGATCTGTAACTTCATCTCTCCCATAGGCTGCATTTGATTCGATTGTTGAATGATAAGTCTCAGAGGCTTCAGTTTGTGAAGAAGCTTCAGGTCATGGTGAAAGAATTATATGGAAAACAGTTGGAGGACAAGAATATCCTCAGTGAGGATTACATAGAGAGGATCCTTTTGCTGGGACAGGTATGTACAGGGAGCATTTATTTGTAGGAACCCAGATAAGATAGGATGTCACCATAGATGATATAGTCCTCTCCCTTCCTCTTCATTTTGCCCCAAGACAATGCAGAGAAGCATAGAGCCATTCTTCTTTGAAATCCCTCTCTGCCCACCCTGCTCAGATTTTCTTGGAGAATCCCTCCTAAACTTTCTCTCTGACAGCTGTTTCTTAATTCCTTTCTTAATAGGGGCGCATCAGTCGCTTGCGAGATTTGGTCTCACCAACATATTCCTATCTCTGGATTCGCCCTGCTGTGGCCCAAGCACAACTGCAGACCATCTCAGGAAAAGTGGATGTTATTGCTAAGCTGGTCCTGGGGTGAGTGCCCCTCCCTTAGCCTCTGGGCACTCCTTCTTTGTCCATAGCTTTGCAGCCATTGGTGCATCTGCCAAATAGTAAAGGGACAGGTTAATAAAATGGTGTTATTTGTCCTGAGGATCCTAGGGCACAGGCCAGAATAAACATCCTAAATACCTCTAAATATTTTGGGGACACACATGGTATATAATATAATTCTTGGGTTCCAATTGGAGGCATTAAAGTTCAATGTTAGTGGCTTGTTAAAGATTGGTGAAAGGGGTAATCACTAGAGATCAGACCTGCCGTCTTCTAAATCAGTGCTGATCACTAGTCATCGTGACCATTTTAAGGTCAAGTATCTCTGGAGAAGTGACAAGACAATTTTATTTTTATCTTTGGGGGGGGAAGGAGGGAGAGAAAAAGAGAGGAAGAGGGAGAGTGGAAGGGGGAAAGAGCTATTAGGCTTGACCCATGAGACAATTTGCTTAATTAAAACTTTTTAAATTGAATTAAATCATAGGGAGAACCATTTAGTTGACTTATAGGATCCAAGATTAATTTAAGATATAGAAAGAATGTTAGAGGTCACCCCATTTACCCCCTCATTCTAAATATAAGAAAACCAAGACCCAGAAAACTGAAGCGATTTCCCTATGGTCATCCAGCTAGTTAGTCAATGAATTAGGAGTAGGAATTAGGATTAGGTCTCTTGATTTGTAGTCAGGTAATTATGTCACATCAACAAGCATTTATTAAGTACCTACTTTGTGCCATAAACTGTGCTAAACACTAGACATGAGGAATTCAATATGTAAATCACTAAATACATATAAGAAGTTTATTCATAATAAATTTGAGGTAACCTCAGAAGTAAGGCACTAGCTTTTAGGAGAATTGGAAAACGACTTCTTGCAGAGGTAGGATTTTAACTCAGACATGAACAAAATCAGGAGGCAGGGATGATGAGGAAATACATTTATTTGGGAGATGGAGTGTTTTATGCAAGAAATATGCATTGGATCATAGGGTACATAAAGAAGAGTAAAGTGCAAAAAGACCAGAGCTCTAGGCCCAGGATTAAAGGGATTTTAAAAGACAGAGTTTTATATTTGATTCTGAAGGTAATAGCAAATCACAGGAATTTATTGAATAGAGGAGTGACATGGTTATATCCATACTTCAGGAAGATCTTTTTGATAACTAAGTGGATGATGGACTGGAGTGGGGAGAAATAAGAGTCAGAGAGACCAAGCAGGCAATTTTAATAATTTAGGAAAGAGAGGATGGAGTACTGCATCCAGTTGAGGTAGTATCAGTGTCCAGAGAGAAGAGGGCAGATAGGAGAAATGGCAACTTTCTTGACAACTGATTGGGTTGGTGGGGAGATGAAGGGGAGAGTGAGGAGTTAAGGATGACACTTAAGGTGTGAGCCAGGGAGAGTGGGGCTACTTTCATTGGTAATATGGAGTTTAGGAAGAGGGCAAAGGTTTGGGAGGAAAGTTAATGAGTTTAATTTTGAATATGTTGGTTTGAGATATTTATAGGATATCCAGATTTAAGATAACCAGTTGTTGGAGATATGAGATTTAGAGATCAGGAGAGAAGTTAGAGCAAGCTGCATAGAATTAATAGTTGAATTCATGGAAGCAATGAGATCACTAAGCAAAATGATATAGAGGGAGAAGAGAAGAGGACCTAGGACAGAGGCTTGAGGCACACTTATGTTTAGTTGTTGTGATTTGGATGGAGATTCAATGAAGGAGATTGAAAAAGAACCTGAAAGGAAGAGAATCTGGAGAGTGTGAGAACTTAGGGAGAAGAGTGTATTAAGGAGAAGAGCACAGTCAACAGTGTTAAAGGGTACAGAGAGATAAAAAAAAAGATGCAGATGGAGAAAAAAGATCATTAGATCAGTCAGTTAAGATAACTGGAGACATCAGCTTCAGTTGAATCATGAGGTTGGAAGCCAGATTGCAGAGTTAGGAAGATGGTAAAAGTAAAGGAAGTAAAGGCATTGACTGTCATTGGCCTTCTCAAGTTGTTTAGCCATGAAAGGGAAGAGGGATATGGGAAGATAGCTATACATGATAAAAGGTGACCTTGTGATAAATTACTTCTGCCAGTTTTAGTGACTTTTGGTTAATCAGGAGCGCTAATCGTCCTGTCATCTAATTGACTCACTATTCTGTTCTGAAGCTCTTGCAATTTTCTGACTTCCTGATGGTGTCCCTTTTAATTTCCACTTGCCTGCATAGAAATGGATTCTTTTTCTTCTCTTTAGTCACCCTGTAGCCTACTGTTTGGGAGACTAATAATTCATAGGAGATTCTCTTTTCCTGTATCCTTCTAAACTTTTCATACTTAACTACATTGGAGTATATCACAGTAAGTTTATTCTCAGAGTAACTCTGAAGCTTGACAGTTACCATATTCTACCCTGTTGCTCAGCCTTCTGGGAAATTCCCTCCAATTCTGCATTCCATCCTTTGGAGCTCTCTTTAAGGAGAGTCCCTCAGAAGACTGGAAGAGATCATGAATCAATTGACTTCTTTTAGGTTGTTGGAAACACCTGGCATTTCTCTCACTCAGGAAGTACTGAACCAAGAGCTGAAAAGACTTTCAGAGAAGACAGAAGGCATTGAGTATGTCAGAATGATGAAACTGCTCCGCATGGCACTCAGTGGTCAGCAGGTAAGCTTGGCTGACTTCTCAGAATCCTTTCCCTGAGCTCCCCTCAATCTTTTAAACTTTTAAGTCCTGAGAAAGACTAACCAAGCCAAAGCATGGAACCTCTCTAACTGTGAAAGTAGGTGGAAAATGCCTCCTGAACATTTAGGGATTTGATCCCAGGATTTTTTTCTTTTTGTTTTTCAGCAAGGACCAACTGTTGCAGAGATGATGATATCCTTGGGACCTAAGGAAGTTCGAGAACGGATACAGATGCTCTTAAGCTAGGAAGAAAATTCTTCGGAGGGATGGACAAGGATAACTAGTGACCCATGTTCCTGGAAACTGCTTCTGAGATATCAGAGCTGAAACCACTGTTCAACAGGAAATCTGTGGTATTAACATGAGGACTATATTTCTGATGACCCATGGGTGGGCATGGGTTACAGGTAGTATGTATTGATAGTTCTCCTCAGGCCTGTCTTTTTGACTAATTAGTCTAGGAAAAGCTTACCCTACTGTCTCTTTTTTTTTTTTTTTTTGCTTTTTGCTGAGGCAATTGGGGTTAAGTGACTTGCCCAGGGTCACACAGCTAGGAAGTGTCTGAGACCAGATTTGAACTCAGGTCTTCCTTCAGGGCTGGTGCTCTAACCACTGCGCCACCTAGCTGTCTCTTTCTTGCCTGTAAGAGCAAGAACCCATTTCTCCATTTCCTTATGTACTCTAATAATGTACCAAGAGTTTGGAATTGATTCTTAGTTCCTGGAACTAGTTTCTGTCTGAACAGCTGACATTATAGTAGATTTGCAGGCTCACAGACAGGCCTCAGGATTTAATTGCCTGAGCTCTGGTACTCTCTGGTCTTTGGGCCCTGGACTTGGCTTTGGTTTGGATATTGAACAATAAAAGATGAGTAAATCTAGTAAGTCTCCAGAACAAGTAAAATGGTGTAGACTTAACTAGATGGGACTTTGAAGTATTTCTCACCAGAGTTAAGGGAGGCAGGACTGAAGGCTCCTGAAATCAGTTAGGATAGTTTTTTTCTCTTTTCTTGCCTGAGTGAATCTAGCATCAGGGAATATTTTCCAGGCAGAAATGAAATGCTTTCCAAACCTTTGGAGTGGAATTAATCCTCCTGAAATCCTACCCAAAGACTGCCTTTAACACTTACTTGTGACTTTTGTCTTCTGATTATAGAGGTGAGTGAGGTGGGGCCCGGGAGTATAATAGGGAGGTTAAATTATTATTTTTATCAATAATTTTTGTTTGCACTTCATATCTATTTCTGAATATATCTCTCCCATTACTCTTTTCCTGTGAACCATCTCTTGGAACAAGATTTTTTTTTTTTTAAGAGAAAAAAAGTAATTCAATAAAAAAAAAAAACATGTTTGACGATATATGTAATATTTTACATTCATAGTTCTGTTTCCTTACTCCCTGTATGAAGAGAAGGAAGTATATCTTCTAAGTTCTTTTTCAGACCAAATTGATTATTTTAACTATGTGACGTTAGGAAAGAGCCTTTTTATACTCTGTTCCTCCATGACAAAAAACAATAAAAATTCTTGGAAAGTCCCAGAAGGACTTTGTGCTTACCTCTGAGTGGAGGAGGTAGGGAAAAACTGGGGCTATTTTCAGTGTCTCAGTGAGCCAGGAAAGTTGCATAGACTAATTTCGCTAATGAATATTGATGCAAGGAATTTAAATAAAATATTACTAAAGAGATGACAGCAATTTATCACCAGAGTAATACACTGGGATTAATACAAGAAACGCAGGACTGGTTCAGTATCAGGAAAACTATCAGCATATTTGACCATATCCATAAGAAAACTAACAGAAATCATATGATTATCTTAATAGGTACAGAAAAAGGATTTGACAAAATATAGCACCTATTCCTAATAAAACCCCAAGAGAGCATAGGCAATATGTGGAGCTTTTCTGAAAATGATAGTAGCCTCTATCTAAAACCATCATTAAGCATTATATGTAATGGGAATAACCTAACAACATTCCTAGTAAGATAAGGGATGAAACAGGGATGCCTGTTACCACCACTGTTATGCAATATTATACTAGAAATATTAGCCTTAGCAGTAAGAGAAAAAAAAGAAATTGAAGGAATTAGAGTAGGCAAGGAAACAACTCATTCTTTGCAGGTAATATAATGATGTATTTAGATAATCAACTTAAAAAAAAAACTACTTGAAACAATACTTTAGCAAAGTTGCAGGATAGAAAATAGACCCATGTTAATTGGCCTTTCTATATATTAACAAAAAAGCTCAGCAGCAAGAAGTAGAGAAATTCTATTTAAAATAGCTAAGCAACATAAAATATTTGGGAGTCTGCCTGCCAAGACAAACCCAGGAATTATATGAACACAATTACAACATACTTTTTCACACAAATAAAGTCAGATCTAAACAGTCGGAAAAATATCAATTGCTCATGGGTAGGCTGAGGTAATGAAAATGATAATTCTACCTAAACTTTATTCAGTGCTATACCAAAGTACTAAAAAATTACTTTATAGAGCTAGAAAAAATAATAAAAAAATTCATCTGGAAGAGCAAAAGGTCAAGAATATCAAGGAATTAATGGGGAAAAAATGCAAAGGAAGGTGTTCTAGTCATACCAAACCTAAAACTAGTAGCAACCATCAAAACCATATGGTACTAAGAATTAGAGTGGTGGATCAGTGGGATAAATTTAGTATATAAGACACAATAATCAATGACTACGGTAATCTACTGTTTGATAAACCCCAAAACTCCAGGTTCTGGAATAAAAACTCATTGTTTGGCAAATATTGTTGGGAGAACTGGAAAATAGTATGGCAGAAAGTAAGCATAGACCACTATATCATATTATATACCAAGATAAGCTCAAAGTGGGTACATGATTTAGGCATTAAAGGTGCTACTATTAGCAAATTAGGAGAGTAAAGAATAGTTTACCCATCAGATCTTTAGAGAAGGGAGGAATTAGACTAGAAAACATTATGAAATACAAAATAGATAATTTTGATTTCATTAAATTAAAGAAGTTTTGCACAAACGAGACCAATGCAACCAAGACTAGAAGGGAAGCAGAAAGCTGGAAAACAATTTTTATAGCCAGTGTTTCTGATAGAGGCCTCATTTCTAAAACATGGAAATTTGTAATATGAGACATTCCTCAATTGATTAATAGTTAGAGGATATGAATAGATAATTTTCAGATGAAGAAGTTAAAGCCATTTATAGTCAAGAAAAAATGCTCTACATCACTGGATTAGAGAAATGCAAATTAAAACAATTCTGAGATACCACCTCACAACCTTTTAAATTGGCTAAAGTGACAGGAAAAGATAATGAGAAATATTGGAGGGAATGTGGGACTCTATTGCATTGTTGATAGAGTTGTGAAATGATTCAGCCACTCAGGAGAACAACTTCGAACTGTGCCCAAAAGACTATCAAACTGTGCATATCTCTTGATCCAGCAGTGTCTATATAGGGCCTGTATCCCAAAGAGATTATAAAACAGGGAAAAGGACCCATGTGTATATAAAAATGTTTGTAGCAGCTTTTTTTGTAGTGGCAAGGAACTAGAATTTGAGTGGATGCCCATCAGTTGGGGAATGGCTGAATAAGTTATGGCATTTGAATGTTAGGGAATATTATTGCTATATACCATGATAACTTCAGAAAAGTCTGGAAAGACTTACATGTACTGCTTTTGGGTGAAGTGAATAGAATCCAGAGAACATCATACACAGTAACAAGAAGATTATATGATGATCAACTGTGATGATCTTGGCTCTTTTCAATAGTGCAGTGATTCAAGATAATTCCAGTAGATTTGGGATGAAAAATGCCATCTACATTCAGAGAGAAAATTATGGAGACTGAATGTGGATTCAAGCATAGTGTTTTTACCTTTTTATTGTTGTAATTTGTTTTTTCATTCTCGTGGTTTTTTCCTTTTTGATCTGATTTTTCTTGCACAGCATGACAAATATGGAAACTTTTCAGCAAAACCTTGTGTTCCCAATTTTTCTCCCTCTTTCCCTCCCCCCTACCTCCTTTCCCAAGACAGCAAGCAATCTGATATAGGTTAAATGTGCAATTCTTCTAAACATATTTCCATATTTGTCATTCTGTACAAGAAAAATCAAAAGGGGAAAAAAAGAAGAGAGGAAAAAAAAAACAAGCAACAACAAAAAAATGTGAAAATAGTATGCTTTAGTCTCCATAGTTCTTTCCCCATTTAGTCTCTATAGTTCTCTCTTTCTCTCTCTAGATGCAGAGCTGTATGGCATTTTCCATACCAAGTCTTTTGGAAGTTCCTTGAATCACTGTATTGTTGAAAAGAATCAAGTCCATCACAGTTGATCTTCACATAATCTTATGTGTATAATGTTCTCCTGGTTCTGTTCATTTCCCTCAGCATCACTTTGTGTAAATCTTTCTAAGTTTTTCTGAAATTAACCTGCTCATCATTTGTTACAGAACAATAATATTCCATTTTATGCTTATTCAACCATTCCCCAATTGATGATCATTCACTCAATTTCCAGTTTCTTGGAAACTTAAAAAAAATTGGAAATTAAATGGGAATTTTAAAAAAGTAGCAATAGATATTATGTAGCATTGGGGAGGCAGGACAGGGAAGTCATTTTATGGAGCCAGCAGAAGGAAAGAAAGGGAGAATTGGGACTGAGATATCTCTGAGATATACCAAGAAAACAGCCCATACCTTGAGCATCCTGTCCCTCACTTTAATCTTCCCATCTTTCCCCTCTAGCTGTTTTCCTGCTTCTTACCCTAGAGCAAGAATTCTTAAAAAAAATTTTTTCACTTTAATAGTATATTTTTCTAATTATACATAGTTTTCAACATTCATACATTTTTTTTTTAAATTAAAGCTTTTTATTTTTCAAAACATGAGTGTGGGCAATTCTTCAACATTAGCCCTTGCAAAACCCTGTGTTCTAATATTTCCCCCCTTCCCCCATGCCCTCCTTTATGTGGCAAGTAGTCCAATATATGTTAAACATGGTAGAAATATTTCAACATTCATTTTTGTAAGGTTTTGAGTTCCAAATTTTTTTCTCACTCCCTTCCTTACCTCTCCCTTCCTCAAGACAGCAAGCAACCTGAGGTAGATTGTACATCTACTATAATTTTTAAATTATTTCCATATTAGTGATGTTGGGAAAGAAAAATCAGACCAAAAGGGGAAAGCTAAGAGAAAGAAAAAGCAAACAAAATAATAAAAAAGGTGAAAATAGTATGTTTTGATCCACATTCAGTCTCCATGGTTCTCTCTTTGGATGGTGATGGCATTTTCCATCCCAAATCTATTGGAGTGATTATCACATAATTTTGCTGTCACTATATACATTGTTGTCTTGGTTCTGCTCACTTCACTCAGCATCAGTTTATATAAGTCTTTCCAGACTTTTCTGAAATCAGTCTGTAGAGCAAGGATTCTTAACCTGGGGTCTGTGAACATGTTTTTTAAAGAAAATTTGATAACTTTATTTCAGTTTACTATGATTTCCTTTGTAATAATTTACATTTTGTTTTAGGAATTTAAAGGCATTAATCAGAAGAATTCATAGATTTTACCAGACTATCAAATGCATTCATGATACAAAAAAGTTAAAAATCCCTTCCCTAGAGTCATCAACCCTTTAGGCCCCATCCATCTTACTTTTGTTTCTGAAACCTCCCACCATGCAGGAGATATTGCTTCAATTCATGGGCACCTGTTGTTTAAACATAGTGGAGTGCCCATTTCCAAATCCAAAGCATGTTTCATGTAGAATTCTGCTTCTTTCTGAGGGGTACTCAGGCACCTTTCTCATAGGAGATATTGATTACATATAATAATGTCAACCCTTAAAAACCCCAAAGCCTTTGGCACAAACATCAACTTGGTCCATTTTCTTTTGGATGTAGTCTGTGATGATTTCTAAAATTCTAAATTGATTTATGTGAATTGAGAAGATTTTGCCTTGTTCTGTAGTTGTCCACATTGGAAGTTCATCTGCCATTTTTATGTTCCCTCCTGAAGCCTTATAAGACATTCCTGCCATTTATTTTTCATCTGCCTGATGGTGAGAGTTGCATTTCATTTGTATGCTTGGATATTTCACTGTGCATTCCCTCCTCTTGGACATTTACAAAACTAAAATTGGGCCTAGCTCATACTTAGGAGATCCTCACTTTTTATATTCCTCATATATTTTCTATTAACTTTAACCTTTTTTTACAGATTAAATGCCAGTTCCCTGCTCTTAAGAAGACTGGCCCTATGGTGATTCCAGTTAGTAACTAGTCTTTAGTATGAAACTTTATCAGAGACTTTTATTTTAATCATCAAAGGAAAATGATGTCCACTGGATTTCCATTAGCCACTTGCTTATTTATTCCCATACCTCATTTACCCTTCCCCCAATCAGAAGAACTCCAGCATATTAATTAGGCATATTTTCCCCTTATAGAAACGATGTTTCCTCCTCTAATTTTCTAAATGTTCTGTAGTTAAATCCTGTACTAGAAATTCTGCCAATTTCCGAGGAATGAAAAACTTATTAAGGAAAAAAAACAACAACAAAAAAAACTAACTAATATCCAGGGCAAACCTGGAACCTTTCTCAAAGTTATTGCTGATGATGCTTCAGGCCTCTAGTAGCCTATCTACTATGACCAGCAATTCCCTTTTGTCCTTGAGTTCTATCATAATTCTGAGGTGGGAACCATCAGTTGAAGGGACTTATTTACTATTAGTTTGAAGATGTTAAAAAAAAAAATTTAGGGCTGGAAAAGCTTTAGCTATCATCTGGGCTTAACCTCACAAGTTACTACCTGTGACATAGGTGATGAAGGGTATAAAGGGTATTCAGGAAAGACTAGCATCTCTGGTGTGAGGGCTTCCTGAGTCTTTTAGGGCTATTCATCCACTTTTGTTGTCCAGCCAGCTACCCAGCTCTCATCTGGGGCGCCCAGGAGCTATAGTATGCACGGTAAAACCATCATGGCAGAAGGATTAAACCAATTTGAGGGTAACTGACAGGCTTCAAATTAATGGTGAAGACATCTCCCAAGAAAATAGGTGGACAAGAACAGTTTGTTCCAACAAGCCATGAAGGTGACTGAAGCAGATC
>JAJPUD010017869.1:0-30152 GCA_023553655.1 Myrmecobius fasciatus
ATTTAACTTTACCCTTAAAGAAGAAGCAGATAAGTAGACCTGCTTCCCAGTATTAGGCATGATTTTAGGCATAATTTTAGTCTGATTTGTCCAAGAATCTGACAAAATTTTAAGATATAGGTCTCTTTGTTGAAATTGCTTTTTTTAACTTCCAAGTTGACCATGAGAATAACACAATTTTGGTTTTGTTCCTATTATCTTTACTACCTTGCCTCTGAGCAAATTTTTGATTCTATGCTCCTTGTCTTGCATTTTTCCCATTCCAACTATTCAAAAACACTATACTCTATATTTCTCTAGCTTTTATTGGGCTCTTCAAATATTTTACAATGAGTAGGACTTATTAGACAGTAAACAATAACATAAACAAAAACATGAGAAAAATGTCAATCTTCTATTAATAAATAATTCCATTTATTTTAGGATTATTGTAAATAATTCTAGTTTTCATATTGTGTAATCAATTTTGGTTGATTTCTTTATTGGAAATAGGAATTTATTCTTATGATATGTTTGACAATTCTCAACCTAAAGTAGTCTTATATGTTTACAATTATGCTAGGAATTTTTTATGATCTATGAAGTTGATGTATTTAATAAGACCTATTTTTAGAAAATTCTAGAATCTCTAGAATTTAGATTCTTTAGGCATGTCTTAAGTCAATACCTAGAGGAAACAGAGAGTACGTAACCGCAATAGATCTAAACCATGGAAGAATCTATAAGCAAAAGTAGAAATATGGGTAAAAAGTTTATTAAATACAAAATATCACCTTATTATTCTCTCAATATTAATTAATACATGATACCACTATCTCCTTCTTCCACTCTTGATAATACTAAATTTTTTTTCTTTGCCCAGCTTAAATCTCACTTTGCTCATGAAACCTTCCCCAGGCAAATGTAAACTTTTCTTCCTCTGAATACTCACAGAACCTTGTTCACATCATTTTTGTATATTCAAAACTTCATATTTTTATCCCAGAAATCTTTGTAAACCATTCCACAAAAGGAAAAAAAAACATTTCTTAAGAGTCATACAGCTCTAATCATTATGTTAGGGAATAGGGATGCAAAGTTTTGGGGGAACATTTTTCCCCTCAAGGAATTTCAACAGTTCAACTGAGAAAACCTATCAAAGTATTAAAAACCATATACAAAGTTAATGCAAAATAATTGAGGAATGGAAAACTGTTGGATCAGAAAACACTTCATGAAGAGGTGGTACTTAAACAAATTGTATTTCAAAGTAAATTGTAAATATTTAAATTGGAACTCAATACTTGAAATCAATAAGTGTTTATAGACACTGTTCTAAGTGTGGAGGATAAAAAAGTAGTCAAAAAAGAGATCCCTATGGAAAATGAGACATTTTGATGGTAGATATAATATGCATAAATAACTGTGGATGTACAAATTAGTTGCAATGTAAATATTTTAAAGAACTCAATGGGGAAGACATTAGCTTTTTTTTTTTTTTTTTTTTTTTTTTTTTAAGAAGGAACATTCATATCTGAGTCTTGAAGGAAGCCAAAGAAGCAAGTACATAGTCATAAATAGAAAATTTATTCCTGACAATTGAAAAAAAACACAATAAAACAGTAAAAAGGTTATGACATATGAGAAATAGCAAAGGTACTCAGAATTGTAGATTTTTTGTATCTGGAATAAGGGAACAGAAAGTAATTAGAATTATATTTCTTGTGATAAAGACAGGTGATACCTAGGAACTTCTAAAACTTATTTTGGAGTGATGGTCAGCCACTTGCAAGCACAAAGTGTCTACCAGCACAAATTTAATCCAGTTATGAATAATTGGAGCCTTTTCAAGTTTAAAGACCTGCCTAAGGTCTTTAAATCCTCCTTGATTAATAGAACTGTGCAATTGGCCCAACTATAACTACTACTGGGAATTTATTCCTTTTCCTTTGCCTCTTTCATCATGAATTGACATAACTTACCCTTTGGAGTTTCCAGGTTGCCTTCAATTTGTTAATTTGCTTTTTGTAATCTTATAATGGATTTAATCTTCATATCAAGATAAGTTGATTTCTATTGTGTTCAGAGCAAGAGCTTGCTACAAAAGGAACTGAAAATATAATGAGGAATGAGGAAATGGAATCCATAGATTCATAATTCTGGACTTAAGTGGAAAGCTATATTAAAGTTTTTCTTATGTTTCTGCCTTTGTTTCTCTTCATCTTTCTTTCTCTGTTTCCTTTTCTGTATCTGTCTTCCTTTCTTTTTCTTTTTCTCTCTAGATTTCTCATCAGAAAGTGTGGCTTCAGAATGAGAATGACTGTAATCTTTGTCTTTGTTATAAAATAGAATTCTATTTAAATATCTGTCAAGTAAATAAGTGAGTTTTATATATTATTTTTATTTTTTCTTCACTATTACAATTATTATATCCTTGATCATTTTATATTTTAACATTTATCTTCAAGCAGATCTTGAGTTCTTCCTCCTTCCCAGAATTCCCCTACCCATTGTGAAAGCAAAAAATGTGATATCAGCTATACATTTGAAAATATTCTAAATCCATTGGAATTGTCTTGAATCATTGTATTGGTAAGAATACCTATGCCATTCACCATTTATCATTGTACAATATTGTTGTCACAGTGTTCAATATTTTCCTGTTTCTATTCACATCACTTTATATCAGTTAATGTGAGTTTTCCCAGACAGTAAAGAATCTCTTCTTTCACTCTCTATTCACATAGCTACATCTAATTGGATAAAAAGACAAACAAACAAACAAACAAAAAAAAAAAACATTATGCTATGACAAGGGAAAAAAAAGAGAGAAACATCACTTTCTTCCAGATGAAGTCTTAATTTCTAGCCTTGAAAAAGGTCATATATAAATGTGTTTCTATAGCCACAGTCTATATTAAAGGAAACGACCCATTTTTTCTTAGTGATTTGTGTTTCCTTTCTAGGTCCTCTTTAACAATTATGTATGGATACCAGATTTATCATAAACAACACTGTACTGAATCATGCTTACACTGGCTTCTAAGAGCTAATTGTTTAATTTTTAGCCTGAACACACAAAATCAAACATAAATTATTGTGCTAAAAATAAGATTTGTTGTTTTGTTGATTGCTAGATTTAAGAGATTTAAGAATGTGGAGAAAATATTAATAATGAAAAATAAATTTAAAATTTTATTATATATCCTTTAATTTTCTCTAGAGAGTCCATTGTTAAAACTTTACCAGAGCTTCACTGCTTATAGGCCAATAGAAATCAGTCAAAGACTGGGTCAGTCATGAAGTCTGGAAAGAACAGTGAAAGCTCTTGGGATAAGTGAAATAAATAAGGATTAATAAATCAGACTAATACAGTATAGGTCAGGTAGTAGAGCTATTATGTGGAACTGGATGAAATAGTTTAAAAAAAGCTAGATTGGTATTTCCATTTTTTTTGTCTCTAAGATCTAGGAAAGTTTTTCAAATAATAGACATCATTGACAGTGAAGATAAAGTATAGGATAAATATAAAAAGAATTCTATTCATCTTTTATGAACTGCTCTAGAAATCCGATATAACTAGACCTTTTCTACTTACCTTCAGAAATTAGTATTAGGACTAATAGTTGCACAACATAAGAGGGAGGCTCATATAAGAAAGAATGGTCTAGTAAATTAAAGCAATTTGAGAAATTGAATGGGTACCCTTGTGAGGTTGTGAGCTACCAATTAATGGAAGTTTCTAAACAAAGGTTAAATGTTACATCTGTCAGTAATTTTGTAGAATCAGAGTATTTCTGTAATAAGGTAGATTCAAAGTCTAAAATTCTGGTTTTATTTCCTTTTGGGTATTCCTTTCTCACATAATTTCACATCTACATCATTGTCAACTAATGTGTATACTTTATGTAAATTTTTTAAAAGAAGCCTAAAAAGCTCAATGCATCCCTTTTATATATGAAACATATTCCATTTCAATAAATTTTAGCTATGAAGTACGAATTTTGATGGTCTTTCTACTTTAAAAAATAGTATGCTAAAATGGTGTGTGAAAATGATTGCAGAGGGTGGGACATGCTATTTTTCCTGACTCTCATCTTGGCCCACCTCCCGTCCTCTCCCAAAGTTTTGCCAGCTGCAAAATAGTGGAAGTAGCATGTATAGTTATGCAGTAGTAGTCGTAGTAGTAGTAGTAGTAGTAGTAGTAGTAGTAGTAGTAGTAGTAGTAGCCAGAGGGACAACATGGCCATTGAAGAGGAGTGACCCCTTGCACAGTGCTCTTAGTTGGCTGGATAGTGAATAGAATTGCTAGAATTGAAGCTGTGGAGTCCCTGATGAATATGTTGAAGGGTGCTGTTACATAAGTAGCAGCTGATGCCTACTAGAGTGATAATGGAAAAAAACCTGTCACCAGAGAATTTGATTTTGGTTGACACAAATGGGCTAGCTTAGGAGTTTTTTAATGGCACAAAAAAGGTCAACTAGATAGCAAGTGGCCATTTTTCTCTTTGATAAAAAGGTGATTAACAAATATCTAAAATTTGAAAAGGATCAAATCACTGATTCTCTAAAATGAGGAGTCTAATAGTTAATCAGGATTAGATAACCTCAACTTCATATCATCCAGTATCCTTTAGAAGAATCTAGAGATTGCCTGTCATTTTGTATGGAACCAGTATGTGCAAGTTTAGTCAGTATTCTTGGCAACTGGGAAAATCTGCCTCCAACAGAATCCCTGACATTATGAATTGTAAATTTTATGATGTAGAAACAAAATATGTGTGACTTCAGGTTTCTGAAAAATTGTCATTTTTACATAACAGCATCAAAATGGTTCATGAAAACTTTATTCCAGAAAATGCAATATTGAATAAAACAGGAGCCTGGAAAATAATTGACTTTGATTTTTGGTGTACATCATCAAATCCTTCCAAACAAAAGTCTAACTTTTCCTCTAAAGAGTGAGTTCAATATTTACTTTTCTTACACCTACTATATGCTGAATAGCTACTTGCTGAATACATACTTTTTTATGAACTATGTTAAATACTCTTTAGAAGCTGTTGTTTATGCTGTATTTAATAAAGGAAAACTTTTCTTTGAAATCAATAAGCAAGACACATAAGAACTTCGAGGGGGATGACAGCTGGATGAGTTGAGTCATATAGGATTTAGCTCTCTTTACAACATTCCTGCGGAAGTCCAGAACATGTGAAATTACTTCAAAATGTAACTCCAGTGTTAGGTCAGATGCAGATCAAATGACAAAGATTCCTTTCTTTGAGGATGGAAATGTAGCTATGCTACAATATTTTGATTTCTTGTTCCAAACATATAATCTTGAGGAATTACAGTTTTTCAAAGGATTCTGTAATGTTCTGCTCAAACTTGTGTGACAGTAAAAATAATTCTGCCTTGCTTAACCTCAGAATTGCAAATCCTGAGATGGTATCTTTCATTTTGCCCAATGCTCTACTTCTTGCTGAGCTATGTAACAAAAAATAATGTCAATTATTTCTATTCAAGCTCAGCCCCATTTTTAAGCATTAGGAGCTTATCCAGATTTTTAAAAAATTTTCCTGTAAAAAATAAATTTACTGCTATATGCCTCTTAATGAAATAAAGAACAGTATTTTACTGATGGCTTATAGAGCCTTAGTAACCCCTGCCATTTAAGTCCAGGAACTTTGTTTAAACATTATTACATTTGCAAACCTCATGAAAAATTCTTTGATAGCAAGAGTTTAAAATACATGTTTATGAGCATCTTTCCTTGCTCTTCATGTAAATTAATTATTTTGCTTTCAACAGAATTTTGATTGTTGCCCCCCAGCCTGACTATTCCTCCCAGTCCAAATCTCCCTTGAGCCCAAACCCCATTGAAATCTTTAATCACTTGGTGACAAAAGATTAGTACATTTTGTAACCACATCATCTGTTTTATAGATGCTAAACATATAAGAGAAATCTGCCCATAAGAAAGTAGAATCAAAAAGAGGGAGAAGAAAATATAAATTGCAAACTTCAATAAATTTTTCTCCTGACATGGCGCTTACACACTATTATTCTTTGCTGTCCTTTGGGTGAACTTATGATGAAGTCAGAGTAATTATAATATCATTACAATCCATTAATATCCTGTCCCCATCGTTTTTTCTATATGCTTTCTGGGTACCCACATGCACAGTTCTGTCAAGGCTTTAGGACTTCAAAAGAGGAGTTAGCAAACTCCTCCTATAGCCTCAAAATCTACATATCTTGTGATGTAATTGGCACCATTTATTCTATAAAAATCCTCTTATGCTTGCTTTGCTAAGTAGCTACTTTCTTAAAAGACTATAGCCCACTCAGAGTGTATCCTTCTTAATAAATACTTTTATTTGTTGGTGAGGATTGAGTCCTGAATTCTTTCAGAGTTGATACTGTGATACACCCCTTAACTCAAGACTTAGGAAAGATTTTGCAATATATAGGTATTAAGTGCTTTGTACTTCATGACATTCTGCCCTTTCTATAGCAAATTCTATCCAATGTTCCTTTAGGATTTTACAGGTGTAGTTTTACTCACAAGAAGTTGGAAATCACAAAAGAGCAGCTTGCTGGAAAAGTGTTGTCTCATCTAATTTTTCTAACTATTGAAAATAATCTTTAGTTAATTAAATTATTTTATTTTACTCACCAAAGAAATGCTTCATAGATTGTAAGTGGAATATAAAACCAAACTAGAGGAGTTCCACATATTTCAAGAACATGCCACATGAACCTGAGACAAAGAATGTGACAGAAACTTTGATGGATAATGTCTTTTTGATCAGCATTTCTGTTAACATTCTCTGAATTCTCTGAAGCTTCTACTAGCTTCTCTTCACTTCTGCCCATGGGAATGAGCATGTTTATTTGTTTTCCCCACAAATTGATAATGCAAAAAGAAGTTTGACAAATGGACTAAATGCCAATAGGGGCTTTCACATGTCAACATTCAGTATGCCAGTCAGTATAAGCTGGCATCTCGTCAGTAATGTAAGGACACTAGCAGCAGCTCAGAAAACTAGAGACACCTTCTAGTTTACTGAACTTGCATATTGAGAGAGCTTTGGCTGAAATGTCATAGTGACCCCTCACAGACCTACCAATATGTCTACTCTAGACAGTCTGTTTGGGGCGCAGAAAGCCAAAGTTGCTATAAACCAATTATCTCAAACCTGTGGCTTAATTACTTTGTACCTTCTCAAGCATTTCTAAAACTGGACAGTTCAGTAATGGGAACATAGTTCAACAGAATAGTCTGCTTTTGGTTTGCAAGACAATCCTTTCTTTAATCTACAGCAATTTGCATAATCAGACAGTATGACTACTAGCACCAGTTATCTTAAAAAAGATTTTTAAGTTTAAAATATGTTTTTCAGTAAGGCATCTTGTTTTCATTTTTAAGAATTTATTGCATTTAATCAGGGATTAGCTGATTTCCATCTTGGTATGTTTGATTTAATATCTGGCTTAGAGAAAATTTTCTCTAAGGAGTCTGAGAGATTTGGTGAAGGAAAACAACAATGTCCATATTAATATTGTAAGGATGTAGAATCCTGTCATTACAACATATTAAATGCAGTTTGATTAGTTACCTCCTGCTTTCTCTCATATTCTCTTCTCCCCCACCCCCTTCTCAGTGATGGCCCTAAACCAGGCTCTTTCAGAGCTGAAAACATTGGTTGGTGTCAGTGGCTCATATCTTCCTGCATAACTTGGTATGACAAATCAGTGACAAAAAGGAAATATTAGCATTTGTAGATTTTATCTGCCCAGTGCTGCCTGAGTCCAAATGCCACAGCTTTTAAGTTTAAATGTAATTTGTCCTTTATCCAATTGCTTAAATTGATTCTTGCACTGGTATTTCTCTAAATAAAGCAAACTCTAAGTATATAGAAAGGATCAGGCCATTTGTTTTTTTGTTGTTGTTGTTGTTGTTGTTTTGTTTTGTTTTTGTTTTTAATCCTTATGAAGTTACTGTTTTCTAGACAGTTTTCAACAAATTTTGCAAAACTTCATTCATCTTGTTCCTGATTGGTTCGAACTATAAAAGTCTTGTAAACCATTTTCAATGAACAAATCATTGTAAAACCTTGTTGAGGGGGTGCAGCCAAGATGGTGGAGAGGGGAATCAGGTCTTTATCTGAGTTATTCCTGACCTTCTTCAGATCAACACCAAATCAAGCCTCTGAATGGGTTTTGGAATGACAGAATCCACAAATATTTGAAGTGTAACAAATTTCCAACAGAAGATATTTTGGAATAACTTCATAAAAGGTCTGTTTCAATTGGGCACAGTGGGGTTGGAGGGAGTAGGTGGCCCAGAGCAAAAAAAGTGCAAAGACCCAGGGGGTATGGCATCCACTCTTGGGAATCAACCAGGAGGCACTTGGCCAAAATACAGCAGTGTTGACTACTCTATCCTGTTTATAAACCAGTGGATCAACAGATTAGCTGGGAAATTTTCAATACAAATGCAAAAGGCAAATAGTGAGCCTTTGAACCTGAGAATAAAAGGGGACTAGGCCATGCCCACCAGGATCAGATGTCCGCAGCATCTACCCAGCACAGCTACTGTTGCCTGTAGAGGAATCTTGTACAGTCTCCCCTTTACCCTAAGAGCAGACCTCAATTTTTAAAACAAATGAGCTAAAAAAGCAGAAAGGACTCTGATCAGAGATAGTTTTTGTGAAGAAAGAGAAGAACAGACCTCAAATCCTGAGGGCAATAAAAGTGAATAATCTCTAGATGAAACCCCAAAGAGTGATATGAGCTGTTTCCCATCTCACAAGGCTCTCTTTGAAAAATTCAAAGAGAAGAAAAATGGAGAAAAGAAATGAAAACATTGTAGGAGAATTTGGAAAAGGAAATAGAAATTATCTGAAGAAAATTCTTCACAAAATAGATGTAGTGAAATGAAAAAAGCATATAACTCCCTCCAAAAGAGATTAGACAAAATGTAAAAAGAAAATAACTCCTTGAAAAGCAGAATTTGTGAAATTAAAAAGAAATCCATTGAACAAAACAACTTTTAAAATTTCAATTGGCCATATATAAATATATTCAGGATTACCCAGGACCT
Organism: Myrmecobius fasciatus; assembly: GCA_023553655.1. NCBI lineage: Eukaryota > Metazoa > Chordata > Mammalia > Dasyuromorphia > Myrmecobiidae > Myrmecobius > Myrmecobius fasciatus. Next base: position 9,089 of record JAJPUD010017869.1, read on the forward strand.
AATAGCTTCCATGTAAAAGGATCAAAGATCCTGGAAACTGATGTTCTGAAAGATAAAGGAACTTGGATTGCTGTCAAGAATCAACTATCCAACTAAATTGAGTATTTTCTTTCAGGGAAGAAGATCCATGATACTGAGTGAACTTCATTCATTCCTGATGAAAAGGCCAGAAATGAACAGAAAATTTGATCTCCAATTACAGAACTCAAAAAAGCATAAAAAAATAAAAAGGAAAGAACTTTTGAAAATTATCTCTTTTATGGATATATTTAGAGGGTGCAGGTATAATTTGATTTTAATGTGATGACATAAAAATAAGCTAGAGGTGGAAAGGGGATTGTACTGGAAGAAGAGGAAAATAGAGATAAAAATCATTAAAAGAAATCCAAAAGGTAAAATTGTTTCATACTGGAAGAATAAAAAAATTAGTATGAAAACAAATGTAAAATTTAGAACAAGTTCTTTTCCTTAGAATTAAATTTGCATGAAGGTGAAAGATTAGAAAGTTTTCTTCTTGCTGTCTAATTTCAGAATTTTATACCTACCAATATTATAAATTAAAAACAAATTTTGAAAAGTACCAATGGGTTTCTGCCATCGATATTTATTTTAAAATATTCATATTTATTTGACAAAACTCTTCAGATATAAAGTTTTTTTTAATTCTAATTTCACTTTTAAAGATCATCATCCAATTGGCAAATTGGTGTATATGTACTGACATAGTGGCAGTTGATGGAACTTCAGCAAACAGGAGTCCAAATCCAGCCTCCGACACTTACCAGCTATGTAACCCTAAACAAATTAGTTAATCTAGTTTGCCTCAGTTTCTCATCTGTAACATGAGCTGGAAAAGGAAATGCCAAACCACTCTATAATCCTTGCCAAAAACAAAACAAAACAAAACTCCTCAACCACAAAACATACATATATGTACACAGACAGACATATATATGTCTATATGCATATATACATATACACCTTGTGTAATGCATATTTTTCTTTCTTTATTTATTTTTGCTGAGGCAATTAGGGTTAAGTGACTTGCCCAGGATCACACAGTTAGGAAGCATTAACTGGCTGAGACCAGAGTTGAACTCAGGTCCTCCTGATTCAGGGTTAGTATTCTATCCACTTTGCTGTCTAGCTGCCGCCAGATGCTACCTTAAAATTGTAAGACTTCTAAGGGGTTAATTTATTAAAATATACTTAATGATGTCACAAATGAATTGTTTGGCATTCCCAAAGATTTTCAGTAACATTTACATTTTATAATTGAAGTAATTCAAATAAATATTAAATTATTTTCATTCAGTTAAAAATGCATTATCGCAAAGCTATTTTGATTTATAATTACCATAAGAATGCCCAATCAATAGAGTTTAATGAAAATAATGCTTTGGCATACCAGATAAATCCTCACTGATTATTTTTGTGAATATGCCAAATTCTGCATTGATTTTTATAAAAATAAATAGAACTTTAATAGTAGAATATATTAATAGAATTTTAATGAAACTGAATATTAAAATTTATATTGCAATATGGTTATGACATATACACACATATATATCTATAAATATGTTAAACATGTACATGTTGCATATTTATATGCTGTACTAAATAACATGTATGTACGTTTATTTTGTGTGAAACAAATAACATATTTGATATTGCTAATAACAACTTTTCTAACTTAAAGCAAAATATTATAGTCCTCAATTTATATATGAATATAATTACAGAAAAATTAGTAAATTGTAAATTGAAATGGTATAGTTACATATTATTTCCATGAATTAATATTGCTGCCATTAAATTTATAGTGTGAATCTTTTGAGGGTATGCCCAAACTTGATCCATTTAAGTGTATTTGTCCTAGAATTTGAAATGTTTAACATACTTTCAATTAAATTATGTGGATAATAAAATTAGGGGGAAAACACTAATTTTAAAATGTGCTAACAAAAAAAGATAAATGTAGTTATATTTAATTTAAATATAATCTTTACAGTGATTTCATTGATTTGGGAAGTTCCTAGTGAGGAAATATTCTTATAGAGATGCAAATTTTCACTGTTCTTAAATTTATAATTTATTTTCATTATTTATTATTTTATTTTCCTTAGTTACATGTAAAACAATTTTTATCATTTGTTTTTAAATTTTGAGTTCCACTATGCCCAAAGGGTTATGATAATTGGCATACCATTTAATCTAGCAGTGTCTTTAATGGGCTTGTATCCTAAAGAAATCATAAAGGAGGGAAAGGGATCTACATGTGCAAAAATGTTTGTGGCAGCCCTTTTTGTAGTGGCTAGAAACTGAAAATTGAGTGTATGCCCATCAGTTGGAGAATGACTAAAAAAGTTATGGTATATAAATGTTATAAAATATTATTGTTCTATAAGAAATGATCAACAGAATGATTTCAGAGAGGCCTGAAGAGATTTACATGAACTGATGCTAAGTGAAGTGAGCAGAACCAAGACATCATTGAACATAGCAACAACAAAATTCTATGATGATCTATTCTGATGCACTCTTTTCAACAACTATTGTTGATTGACAACAGTTCCAATGATCTTGTGATGAAGAGATCCATTTGTACCCACAAAGAGGACTTTTTAAAGAGTGTCAATTACAATATATTACTTTCACTCTTTTTTGTTGTTTGCTTGCATTTTTTTTTCCTTTCTCATTTTTTTCCTTTCTCTTGTGAAGCATAATATTGTGGAAATATATATATATATATATATATATATATATATATATATATATATATAAGAATTGTACATGTTTAACATATATTGTATTACTTGCCATCTAGGAGAGGGAGTGGGGGGAAATTTTGGAACACAAAGTTTTGCAAGGGTGAATGTTAAAAATTATCTATGAACATGTTTTGAAAACAAAAAGCTTTAATAAAAATTTTTAAAATAATACTTTGAATTCCAGATTCTTTCTCTTCCTCCCTGCCTACCTTGTCTCCTTGAAAAATCACATGTAAATTCATGCAAAACTTTTCCATAAAAGTCATGCTGAGAGAACATATAGGCACCTCCCTGTATTCAAACACCATCACTTTTTTCTCTGAGTATGGATATCACTTTTCATCATAAGTCCTTCAGAATTATCTTGGATCATTGTATGGCTAAGAATAGACAAGACATGAAAAATTGGTCATTTTACAATACTGTTATTACTTTGTACTTAGTACAGTTCAAATTGCATAAGTTCATGAAAATAAAGATTTTTTTTAAAGGATCTTGCTCATCATTTATTATACTATAATATTACTCAATAACACATCCACTGTTTGTTCAGTCATTCTGCAATTGATGATATCCCCTCAATTTCCATTTCTTTTCCCTGAGAAAATAACTACTATAAAAATCTTTGTGCATATAGGTTATAGGTTCTTTACCTTTTTATCTATCTCTTTTGAGACACATATCCAGGCCTGATATTGCTAGTTCAATTCTAGGTTAATTGCTAGGTCATGGTTTTATAGTTCTTTGGGCATAGTTCCAAATTGCCTCACAGAATGATTGAATCAATTCACAATTCCACCATCAATGCATTAATGTCTCATCTTCCCAACATTCCTTCCAATATTGGTAATTTTCCTTTCTATTCTAATAGCTAGTATTATAAGTATGAAGTAGTAGCTAAGAATTATTTTAATTTTCATTTCTCCAATCATTCATGAGTTAGAGTATTTTATATGGCTATTTATAGGTTTGATTACTTCCTCTTAAAACTGTTCTTATATTTTGATCATTTATCAGTTAGGGATTGGTTCTTATTTTTATAAATTTGACTCAATTCTCTAAATATAATAAGAGAAACTTGTTTCAAAATTATTTTATAAATTACTATTGCTAACAATATTTCTCCCATTTATTCTATTCTCTCTCTTTTCTGCTTATAGCCTCTCAAAAATGATTTGTTTCTGACTAACCCCTCCCCCAGTATGTCTTCCCTCCTATCATCCTTTTGCTATTTAGTATTCTTCCCTCTCCTATTGTCCTATAGAGTAAGATAAATTTCCATACTTAATTGAATGTGTCAGGCCCTCTTTAAATCATTTCTGTAAAGGGAAGGTTCACTTACCTCCCTTCCTCCTCTTCTGCACTGTAAAATCTTTTTCTTACTTCTTTAATGGCAGATATTTTAAGCCATTAAGTCACTCCTTTTCCCTTTCTCCCAGTATATTTCTCTGTCACTCCTTAATTTTATTTTTTTAGATATTATCAATTCATATTCAGCTCACAGCTGTGCCTTATTTCTGTCTACATAAATTCTAACTGCTCTAATAATGAAAAAGTACTTATGTGTTACAAAGTACTTTGTATATCTTCAAGTATCATCTTGCCAAGTAGGAATGTAAACAGATGAACCTTATTAAGTACCTTGTGATTTCCCTTTCTTCTGGAAGTAGCTCTGCTGCTTTATAGGCTCCCAAGGCCTTTACCTGGTTTGCTGATTCTGGGGCTATACTGATGCAGCCTGCTTTGGACCGTGCTTTCCTCTTTCCCTAGTCCTGCTGAGCTTCTAAGAATTCTTTTGTCATTGGTGGACTGAGAAGCCTGGAAAATGCCACTACTGCCACTGATTCAGAGGTCCCAAGGACTTCTGCTTTGTTGTGATCTGGTCTGTGCTGATATGGCCTTTCCCCACTATTCTTCACTCTTACCCTGATGCAACACACTTTTCCTGCTGATTTTCTAAGTTATCGTGGGCTGAAAAATTGCTTTACATCATCATTTTGTGTGTTATGAAGCTCTAAAGAATTTGTTTACAATCATTATTTAAAGGTATTTGGAGGAGGGGTTTGGGGGAAAGCTCAGATGAATATCTGTCTTGATTCCATCATCTTGATTCCACCTCCTAAATTTATAATTTTAAAACATGACCTGTAGCCCTGGTTTCCTAATCCAGCATCCCTATACAGTATTTTAGTAAAAAATGGATTTGAACTGAGGTTGTCCTAATCCTAAGACTGATCTTCTGTATCTGATAACTCCTGAGACCTCACTCTATAAATAATAAGCTATGCAAAATAAAAATAGCTAGTTTTAAATCTTTATATCTAAACAGCATTTCAAGCAAAGGGAATAATACAATATTAGTCATATGTTAACTCACATTTCAAAGGGTTTTAATTTATAATGTATCGCTCATAAAGACTGATATGTTAATTACCTAATGTTCTAAAAGCATCCAGAAGTTTCATTTTATCTTAATTATGAAATCTGGAAAAATTATTTGGAAGGGATAAGATAAGGAATCAGATAGGATCTCACAAAGATAACAGGTTCTTACAAATGGGGCTGCAAAATGGCACAGTGGCTAGAGTACTGGATTTGGGGTCCTGAAGATTTGAGTTCAAATGTAACCTTCAATACTTAAAGCTCTGTCACACTGAGCAAGACACTTAACTCTGGGTGTTTCAGTTTCTTCATCTGTATAATAAGAAGGAAGTACCAAACCACTTCAAAATCTTTGCAAAGAAAGCTCTGAATAGAGTCACAAAGACTCAGACCATTAAAATGACTGAACCACAACCACAAATTAAAACTTTGCAAGTTTAAGATAGTTAAAGAGTTACAATGTGCATAAAGACAGGGGTAAATAGTTCTGCTGTCATAGTTCTTAATTTCCTATTTTAGGAATGGCTGTCATCTTGATCTACATCTTGACATTGTACTTAGATGGGTCTAGAGGAGAAAGTGAGGCTGGTGACTTTGCACAAATTTATATATAAAGTGTGGCACAAGATAGCATACTGTAAATATTTTGTGGTTGATGTAGTTAAGTAATGTTATAGAACTTTGCAGGAGATATATTAATCTCATAGAAATTGAATGAAGGGTGTAGCATTTGAAAAAGAAGTTTTGATAAATGGGAGGAATTCTACTGCTCTTCAAAGGAGACTACTTAATGGTAAAAAAAAAAAAAAACTTAAGAGAAAGGTATGCAGGCAGAAAGTGCAAAAATAATTTACCATTTTTAGCTTTTTAGTAGATTAATTTTATGTGGCAAAGCATTTGTGTAGGACATTTATGTGTAATAAGTTTAAGCATATTAAGGGATGGGTTGTGGAAGATCATGAATTCCAAACTGAAGAAGTTGGAGTTTTTTTGGAAGGCTTTGGGGAACCATTTTCCACAGAGCTGCATGAAAAAATTTTCATTAGGCTTGACAGGAATCTGATAACTGACAATCAAAGACAACTGAGGGAGTTAATTCATATAAGAAAAGTCTTGATCCCATTGGGAAATAACTTATGCCTTACCCCTAGGCCAGAGATGAGTAAAGTAACATCAAAAGGCTATCAGCAGGAAAAGCAAAGAAAAAGTATATAATTAGATTTAATTATATATGTCCTTACTGGTAATTGTATTTCTATTTGAGATTCTCACATAGGAGGTGGAAGAGGATACCTTTTATTTATACTATGACTTGGTAGGAATATGTTCCTTACCAAACAAGAAGTTTATCATAAATTTTCTTGCTTACATTATTGGAAAACAAAGTATTAATCACTAGTTCAATTGGATAACTCAAATACATTATTAATACGATGAAATCTCAAGGTGTTGAAAGAAATAAGTGATACTGGAATTAAATGAATAGGTAGTAATAGTCCTTAAAAATGTGAAAAATGCTTTTCTCTTGAGATGGGTCAAACAGTAAATGAATTAAGAATGAAAAATATGTCATAAAATAGAAAGGAGAAGATGAAGGAGTTTATACCTGAAATCTTGGGTTTTATCAACAATTTAAAAGATAAGATCATACATCAAATGTTAATATATGGTGAGGAAAGGAAGGGGTAATAGAAACTTGATGTCAGAGAAGTGTGTTAATAGCTGCTGTTGCAAATCTGTTGAAGAATTATTGGGAAAAAATTGGAGATTAATAATTAAGCTTTCTAAATAACTAACTAGGTGATAGCCAAAAGTAAATCTCATGAATTTATAATAATCCAGGTCTTATTCAATATTATTTTGTAAAGTCAAACTAGAGGTATGATCCAGAATTTGACACTGATGTAGTGGGCATGGCAAATTCAAATGGATTAAAGAAATATAGAATACTAGTGACAAAAGTATATGTATCCAAAGCAGATTCAGTATGCTTAAAGGGGACTTCCTGAGAGCTCCACAAATGGGGTAAGGAGCACAAATATTTAGCATTTGGGAACTATGAGTTATTTAAATTGAGCCCAATTTTTCCTGGACTATATATATATATATATATATATAGGTTCAGGAGAGTATATTATACATATATTGTGAGAAATTAAGTACCAATTGTTCTTATTGTACCACCTTAGTAAATGCCTTTTTCTAAAAGCTATTCAAAGCTAATTAATAATGTTGAGAAAGAATACAACAATATGAGTTAAAGCTAATGTATTTAGAAAATAATACTTAAAATGGGATTATGGAAAAAATGTCACCAGTAGAGTAATAGAAATCTGGTCAATAATCTAAATGTAGTCATATAAGTCCCGAGACATCCTTAAATCAATTTTCATTCTAAGACCCTTAGAGCTTAAATGATTTGTTAAGGACCACAAAGCTACATTAGAGACCTGATATGAAAGGTTCACTCTGTCCAACAAATCTAACAGTCTATTGACAGAAAGATGTTGTTCTTTTACAAATGCAAAGTATCTTTATAAGTAAGTATAACAATCTGTTAAGATCAATGACAATGTGTTAGAAACATGCTTAAAGTAAATGAAGTAAAAATTTATCCTTTATCTCTAAGAAAAAATAATTTTCACAACATGGATATTCCTTTAGATTACAGTTAACCAAAAAAAATCAATCTACATTGTATTTATCCTATATCTATATATCATTTTTGTGTATCTCTATCTCTCATTTCTATCATTCATCTATCTCTGTATGAATGTATGTATCAATAGATTGTTGAATAATTAAAAATAGAAAAGATGATTAAAGAAGCACTTGACTTCAAAGAACAAAGCAATGTGTATGTATATGTGTGATCCCACACAACACTGTGAAAAATGAAATTATTAATTTTATTTACAGATGAAGAAATTAAAGACAAGAGAAGTTATGAGACATCATTAGTCATTTCTGAGGTAGAATTTGCAGTGAGGTTTAAATTCAGTGCATCAGGTTGTATAGTCACCTCAACTGATTGCCTAACAATTTTCTAATATCCTTATCTTGATAATAATGAATGAAATCTTATATATGAATATGTATATATACATATATATTAGTAAATGAAATCTAGACATGTCAATCAGGAATTACTGTTAAACCACAAATATGCTGGGAATAATTGCTCTTGGTTCAGAGAAGTTAGATATCCAATAGTGAAGGGCAGGAAATGTAATAGCCTTTCTATATTTAAAGTCTATACAAATATGTATTTGACTATACAAATAATAATAAATTTTTTTATCTGATGGATAAATTGAATTTAATGTTTGATGTCAAACAAGTTTTTAAATGAGTATTCCATCTTTGATAATTTTGCTATTTCACATCAAAAAATCTTTCTTAAGGACCTACTATGTTCCACTGCTGAATATCCAAAAAACTAAGATCTTAGCAACAGGTCCCATCAGTCCCTAGCAAATAAAAGAACTGGGACCATTGTGTAATTTTACATTCTTTGACTCAAAGATCACTACGACAGTGACTGCAACCATGAAATTAAGACATTTTCTCCTTGGAGGAAAAGTTATGCAAATTTTGACAGCATATTAAAAAGCATAGAACTTGCTGACAAAAGTCTGTATAGTCAAAGCTATAGGTTTTTTATTTTTGTTTGCTTGTTTGTTTTTGTTTTTATTTTTACCAGAAGCCAGCAACATCTAACTATAAGATTTGAGCCGCAAAGAAAGCTGAGCAACACAGACTTGACATTTTTGAATTGTGGTTCTGGGGAAGACTTTTGAGAGTCCCTTGGAGAGCAAGGAATTTAATGAAATTAATTCAGCATATTCCCTGGAAGGTCAAATACTGAAGTTAAAACTTAAATACTTTGGTCATATAATGAGAAAATGGGACTCATTAGAAAAGACCCTGATGTTGGGAAAGATTGAAGGCAGAAGGAAAAGAGCACAGTAGAGAATGAGAAGGATAGATATTATCATGGAAACAATAAACAAGAAGGTTGACAGACTTTGAAAGACAGTGGAGGGCAAAAGAGCCTGACACGCTTGGTTCATGGGGTCACAGATATGACCATATAACTGAACAATAGAAAAATGTTACATTGGACTAAATTTTGGAGTAAGAAAGACAGAAATGATAAAATCCCTGCCCTGAGAGCTTATATTATACTATCAGAACAACACTTTTATTTAGTACATAGAGCACTAACATCTTGGAGGAAAGAGGATATGGACAGTTGCATATGGAAGGTAGCAACTGGGACAAAGTTTCTTATACTTTTTATTGTCTGTTTCCTCTACCAGTTGAATACTAACCAATTTCTGGTGTGTTTCAATTCTGACTCTATTATTTAAGTGATAAAATGAGTTTTCATTCAATAGTATTGAATTTAATCACATGAATAAAATACCCTAAATTATTGGGAATCCAAAATGTATGCTTTTCATGTCTTACTTGAAAAGTCAGCTGTGCATTAGCAAGCATTTTTAATACCTACGCTTCTTTACAATTTATTTCTTAACTTTTATTTATAGGTCATTTAGTTTTTCTAATTGCTTTTAACATTTTCAGAATCCTAAAATATTGTGTTTATAAAATCATAGCACATTTCATCCCCAGTAAACTCTTTAAAAGATGCACCAACCTAAGATTGTTTCAAAATTTAATGTTTTGATGAAGATCCTCATTATATTCAAAGACTTGCAAACCAACATAGCTTTAAAATGTGTTGCCTTGTGTTCAGGAAGCTATAACTCATTCTGTTATAATTAAATTTCTTTAATACGGATGTAGATCACTGGATTTCAAGCTTAAATGTTGGTACTGGCTAGACATTTAGAAGAATCTACAAAAGTTTTGGGCATGTATTGTTATTATTATTTATCTATAAAATAATGGCTGACTTTCCCTCCCTTTTTTAACACTTCTCTTTTTGAATATAAACCTCATATACACTTTAGATCTGAATAATACAACATTGAATGTCTCATTGATTACAAATTATGAATATTCTGGCAAGGAAATTCCTAATCTGATATAATCAATAATGGCTCTTTAAGAAGTTATGATTTTACTGCAAATTTCTCACAGTTTAGATAAGGAATTTTGAGATGTAAATGTTGTGTTACATGATAAAAATAAATTAAGTAGGTAGATATTTTTATGTAATCACTAATTTAATTATACTCTCAAAATATTTTCCCTCCCTGAACTTCCACTCTTAGACTGGAGCAAACTTTTTCTTCAATGACTGGAGTCTATAAAAGATTAAGCAGGATACATACACACACACAAGAATCAAATATTTCAATGAGTCTGGATTATTTTCATAATACAAGGAAAAAAGAGTTTAATTAGAGATTTGTAATGACTACAAATGATTACTACTAGTAGCAGAAGCTGCACTAATTATGAAAATAGTTTTATAAATCACAACCTAATTTTGCTATTGTAGATAACTGAGGACTGGCCCAAAGACTGACATCATTATGGCTAGCTAATCTAGAAGAATCTGTCCAAGCTCCTCTTATCTTGAAAGAAGTCTGTTTTGCTATTATTATCTGATATGTCTGCAGTACTTTCTGTAAAAATGCACTATTCAAAAAAAAAAAGGAAAAAATACTTCAGTCTGTTATAAATGCAAATTTGTTTTATTTTTTTCTTTCAATATTATGGATTCTAATATATTTAGCAAACTTATCTGTTATTTTAATGTTGAGCTAAAAAAAAGAAGATCCTGAAAACCTTTTGTTTTCTGATGAGAATGCACTTGTTACTTTACAATGTAAAGACTGATAGAGGCAAAGAAAAAGTATAAATAGGCAAGTGAATGTGGTCAAAGATGAAACTGCAGAAAGAACAAAGCTTTGAAATAATTCTGTTTGCTTATGAGTGATAAAAGAAACAGCTTAACAAGAATAGAAACATTCTACTCCAAAAGAATATATGTCCATACAAAGACAATAAATAAAAAGGCAAATGAACTATGCCATTATCACAAATTTTAATGAAATGTTAAAGAAATCAGAAAAAAAGGCCTCACATATGTAGTATATTTCTCCCTCTCTCAGAGTCAGGAAGGATGTACTACCTGCTTCAGAGTTCTAGAGTTGAAGGTGTCTGACACCTTTGAGCCACTGAGCCCTCAGTGTATCCTCTCTCACTGTAGGGGCATCAATGACTAGAACCTCCTTTGTATTTAACCACTTAACAACAATTATTTTTTATGACACATTTAATTTGCTGATAGTATAATATAAGAAACATAGGAGCATTTCCCCTTTAATACTTTAAAAACACAATCTTTCCTATCCCATCTCAGTTTCTGTGGAGATTGACCTCCCCCTTGTCACAATTCCCATATAATATTTGTTCTGTAGTACAGTGACAGATAAGTCCTCAACTCAGTTAGTTACCTTAGGTTAATTTTTGAAAGTTACTCCACTAGGCAATCCCTTGTTCCTCTTGGAACTAGCTTACAAATATTGAAGTTGAGAATCCTAGACTCCAAATAAGGGACTAATTCCTTCATCTAGAATTTCTAAGAAGACAGAACTGAAGAACTAAAGCCCATTTCTAGAGGTCACAAAACTTCAATGGTACAAGACCCAAGATCTACATATATAGATTTCCCATATTGTTTTCTGTGATGATATGATTCTGAGATTCAGAGAGAAGTGATCATATATTTGAATGTAGTAATAAACAAATATATGTAACATTTCAAGCGCATTCCAACAAAACATATAATATTTGTGTTTATAAAAAGTTCTATTTCACTTAGGAGTAATTGCAGTGGAAATTTGAAATTTTTTTGAAGAACCAAGTTCAAAACTCAACCTCGCCAATTTCAGCCAGTGAGGTCTTAGACAACTTATTTAAATTCTGTGACCCTCTGTTGTCTCATTTATCAAATCAACCATGTGGATTAGATAATAAATAAGATAATTTTCACTTTAGATATATGATTAAACTACAAAAAGTTAAATGCTTAAGAAAATTCCAGTGAACTCATATTTAAAATTTTACTACTTGTTCTAGTTTCTATATATGTATATATTATATATACATGCAGACAGATATTTATTCCTATGATTAGAGTGTAGGTGTTGGAGACAGGAAGACCTGAATTCTCATCCAATCTTGGGCTCTTACTAATTACTGTTAACCTGTGAAAGTCAATTAACTTTACTCAACTTCTGTTTTGAGCTTATCTATAAAAATGCTTTACAAAACTAAAACTGCTGTATTAATAGCATTCCAAGTTTAAAAATGAATTCACATATAAATTTGGGCCTATTCTCCTCAAAATGGGAGATATCAGATTGTGAAGTATGGATAACTGATAAGTTTATAAGGAGAAACAAAGATTAAACATTCTTCTTTTTAAAAGTCCCTTAGGCCTTTCAGGTAGCAACTTGGCTGGCCTGTAAGAGACAGAATGAACCAATATGTTCAGCAATGCTTTCAGCAATTATATCATCAGGCACTTTCCCACTTGGGCTGCCATTAAACTACCCACTAACGCTGTATTCCCTGCCTTTTCCATAAGCAGAAAGGCTCTTGTATATTAAGACTATTCAAAGAACAACTAAAGAGAATACATATTGACTATAGCTTTCTAAGTTTTTCAATATGAATAACTACGTATGTTCTATAAATTACATGACCATACACAGATTCACCTATTTACTCTTTAACAAATTTTTGTGGAATACCTATTTATTTAATAGTAGTCCCTGAGCCAGGTAAACAGAGAGAGGGAAATTTTTATGACACAGACTTTGACCTAAGGAATTTATAGTCTATTAGGGAAGGTGAGACTTTGCAAAGACATAATATAAAGAAACATGTTATAAATTTCTGGTGTGTGATAAATATAACAAATAACTCATATTTATATTCTATTTTGTGATTTTAAAGATAATCTCTTGAGGGAAGTTATGTAGTTTCTGATGTCCTCATTTTACAGAGGAGAAAACTTAGGTTTAGAAAGGTACAGTGTTTCATACAAAGTCATAGTGTCTAAGTGATAGGTGACAAGATTATAAGTGAATTAAAACCAGGTCCTCCAACTCAAGTGTTCATTTAACTAATAGTGGAAATTCAGAGTAAAGAATGATGATTGCTATTATGAGTTGAAATGGCATTTAAACTTGCCTTCAAAGATATTAAAGTGATACGTGGCAATGAAAGTACAAATTTAAATGGACATTTATTTTCACATAATTTATAAATTTCTTCAATCTTTAAAATTCTATATGATTTATATTTTATATAATTGAAACCATTGTGTTATAGAAGAAGTACTAGAATTTGATGCCTTCCCGTGGATGGCTTCTGTCCAAATCCCACTGCTATCACTTATTGACTGTTTGAACGATGGCATTTAACCTTTCTCTGCTTCATGTTTTCATCTATTATATGATAAAATTGATTTAGATAACCTCTAAATTTATTTTAACTTAAAAACTATAAGTCTATAATTCTACATATATGTGTAAGTACACACAAATTTCTATGTGTGTGTGAGTACTTATATATAAATTATATATATATATGTATATATATATATATATAAATGGGTAACCTATTTGTTTTTTTAAAAATAGATGGCATTGACATTTTCTACTCATTATTAAACATAATAATCTTGATTTGAAATTCATTATCCAACATGCCACTCTAACTTGAGTTACCCATAATGTTCACATTTTTTAAAGGCTGTCATAGAAACAATTAAAGGATATTGGTATTCAAATGACAGGTTTTGTTGTCAGGGATCAACTTAAAATAATTTAAAATGTTGAACAATATGCAAATGTAATATACTGTATAATCCCATCTGTGATTACTTTTTAAAATGGGCCCAACTCATTAACAACCTATAGTTCCTGTCCATTATTCAATGGTCCACTTTTATAACTAGATATTAAAATCTGAAAAGAGCGTTCTTCACCTATTTGTTTGTATTTGTTTTCATTTTATCTTTTTTGTGAAGTGTCACACCAATCTTATTCAGTGGCTGTGTATCTCTTTCATGGGCATTATAGTATTTAGGTCTTAAGGAATATGTACATTGTTATTTTTAGAAGTATCAAGAAGTAAAGACTCCCTATGCTATCTCCTTTCAGTAAAGGTACTTGTGAGAATTAGATGAAGATTTAGTATCTACAGAGTTACAGACTAATATTGAACAAAGGAAACACAATTTATGGAGGGAAGGCATAAATTATAATAATAATCATGCTATTAGACACAGAAGGATGATACACACACACAAATAAAGTGAACTCCAAGGGGAGATGATTACATCTCTTACGTAATCTCATGCAAACAACACTCATGTTGGAAAATTAGGTGCCCCAGATAGGCAGTAACCTCTGCAGTAGACAGTCAATGAGGAATTGAGGAGGAATTTGCATTTCAGGTATAGTATGTAAAAAGGCATGCTCAGATAATTCCAAGCTGTGCTAGTTTCTAGATACCCAGTCTTGCAAATCGTGAATAAAAATCCTTTCCTGGCTTTCTCAGTAAGTCTTTAGAGTTTTGGTAAGATGTGTGTCTCTCAAGAGTATTATTGCTGCATATGGAGGTTTAATTTATTTCTTAGATTCCTTGGAAAGGGAGAAGTTGACTATCACTCTTGATATAAAGAACAGACATTTTGACCATTTGAAAAAGACCATCTTTTAATAACTGAAAAAGCTAAATCTCCTTTCAATATTACTTTTGTTGTTCTAATTTAATCAAATATATTCAATTTATCTCCCCTCCAAAAAACTAGATTATTCATATTTTCTGCAAAATAGAGGGTAACTCCAAAATAAAGTAGGTTTGAGATGAGAAATCTAGTCTTCCTTTCAAGAACAACGAGCATATGAATAAGCTGGGGATGCTAAAGTAGCATGCGCAATCAAAAGTTAATTGTAAGAAACAGTCCTTTGCAATTGCTACTGTCTGAAAACTGTTACAACCTCCCCTTCAAAGCTGTTCATTTTTTCATATTTACCTAATTACCATTCACAAAGTACATAACATTTCCTACAAGTCTAACTCACATTAGAAACAAAGTGTTTATAATTTCACAATAAAAATCAGCTCTTATAATTATTCAGCCACTATACATGAGCATTCATACATAACCAGTGAATAATCATGGATAATTCTAGAGATTGTAGCATTTGGAAAGATTTATTAATGTTCATAAAATTTCAGGGAAGTAGGAAAGCCAGAGATAGTCATGAATGATATTATCTGCATAATCTGTCAAACTTCATGTTGTTTATGAACAAACATCAGAAGTTTGAGGATCTATGCATCATTTTTCAAATTTTCCCATTTAAGACCTGATTGTGAATCTAAACAAGAGTTAGAATTGATGACCGCTGACAAAGCTTTTAAAGAGCTTTACAAGTTAAGTAAAAAAAAAAAAAAAAAAAAAAAAAAAGATTAATTTTATATATGAGCAGAGCTGTCATTAACAACAATGTTTTGCCAGTCATGAATATTTATGAACACTCTTGATGTTGTTTGATGAACAATCATTGAGAACACTCATTATTTAAAAGTTTGAGAGGTTCAGTTTGGCAGCTTTACTAGTCAACTTTGCTATTCAACCATATAGAAATCCTGTAAGGAAAAGGAAAAAAAAATTAAAATGTTTTATCTGATAAATGTATCTGAAGAACTGCTGAGTACAAAAAGAAAGATACTACATTATAAATATTCAAGTTATTTTAATAGACATTGAGGAATGAGAGAAGGAAGGCAAAAGCATTTATGAAGAGGTTAGCATATACAAACACTGTGTTAGTACTGGAAAAACTACAAAAGGAGAGTCCTTTTCTTCAAGGGCATATAATCTAATAGGGAAAGATAAAAAATGGAAATGGTAGACAGTGAGTGGGATTTTTCTTTGGAATGTCACTGAATTGGTGAATAAAGCCACAGGAGAATTAATTTGCATATCTTTTCCAGAGGCATTGGCTGTATTGCCTTATTCTTTTTTTCAGAATTGAAAAGGAGAAAAGGGCAGGAGCTTATACCACAGCAAGGTGGATGGTATGAATATGACCCGAGGGTAAAGTGAAGTTGAAAGGAGCCTTGTGATATCAGGCCATATGAGGATGGATTTACAGTATTAGGTGAATGCCATACATTGCCCTGAGGTAATCTGAGGAATACAAAAGAAGTTTAATGGGTTCTTTCAGTGAAGGACTTAGAATTTAATTGTGGAAGTGACTTACAAAGAAAACTAAGGAAATATTTTAAATTATCTTACACACAAGTGAAGATTAATGTTATAAGTCAGTCCTATGAGTACAAAGACAAGCATTTTGGAAAATTTGTTTAGGAGAATATTAGAAAGAAGGTGGAGAAAATATAAAATTTACTCTAATAGGGAAATAAACATTGACATTTCAGACTGGTAAGGGAGATATAGAAACAAAGGTAGAAATATGAGAATGAATTAAGCTTAGCATGGAGCAAAATTCCCCTTGGCAAATAGTTAGACTTAAAACTAACTCATCATTTCCTTTAAGTCAAATGCAACAGGAGTCATTTTTATATGGAGGTTTAATATATCTGAAGTCCTCCCTTCTAGAACATGTATATATATATATATCACACACACATATATATATGTATATATATAACATCTTTTCACTATGTAATTGTCTATTTGAGAATCTTAGAGTAAAGTCTGTTTGTAAAAATGAAAGTTTTAGCAACAGTAGGTATAGATAGATAGATAGTTTGAGATTGATTTTCACCTGTAATCTTGAAGTTCTTAGACAAAAATCATATAAACTATATATATGTTCCTACATCACTTTCATTCTTCTACTCTCTTCCCTTCTTTTCTTATTCCTTTCTTTTCCTTCCTCTTCCTTTGTTGCCCTCCTTTCCCTCTGTTTTTTTTTTTTTTCCTCTGACTTCCATTTGTTTCCCATATCTGGTGGATAAGCAGCAGAACAAAACAAAACTTAGGGTTCAAGGCTATTATCTTCACCCTGGCCACATTCCTAGCTTTTCCAAAATATATGCTGCATCCATATCTTCAGTCCTTGAGCCTTTGTTTACATTTGCATTCTTAGAAGAAGTTAATTATTGGGGGCAGCTAGGTGGTACAGTGGATAGAGCACCAGCTCTGAAGTCAGGAGGACCTGAGTTCAAATCTGGTCTCAGACACTTAACATTCCCTATCTGTGTGACCCTGGGCAAGTCACTTAACCTCAATTGCCTCAGCAAAAAGCAAAATAAAATAAAAGAAGTGAATTATATCATTATCAATAAATAATGTTGATAGTGAAATATCACTTCATTCTCTTTTAAATTCAGAGCCCAGAGTCCAAATTAATGAAGATTCTGCTAATAGGTTTAGCTCATAACTAAACATCCTAGTTGTGTTGGTAAAAATCATTCTCAAGATTCTTACCTTCTGAAAGGGCCCCACATGTGCAAGAATGTTTGTGGCAGCCCTTTTTGTAGTGGCTAGAAACTGGAAACTGAATAGATGCCCTTCAATTGGAGAATGGCTGAATAAATTATGGTGTATGAATACTATGGAATATTATTGTTCTGTAAGAAATGACCAGCAGGAGGATTTCAGAGAGGCCTGGAGAGACTTGCATGAACTGATGCTCAGTGAAATGAGCAGAACCAGGAGATCATTATATAAGGCAACAACAATACTATATGTCGATCAATTCTGATGGACATGGCTCTATGCAACAATGAAATGTTTCAAACCACTTCCAATTGTTCAGTGAAGAAAGCCATATACACCCAGAGAGAGGGATATGAAATGTGGACCACAACATAACATTCTCATACTCTTGATTAATGTTTGCTTACATTATGTTTCCTTTATCTGATATGTCTTTTGTGTAGATAAGATTTTTCTTGCACAACAATGATAAGTTTGGAAATATGCATACATATATATTCGATTTGTCAAGTATTTTAACATAATTAACATGTAGTGGATATCCTGCCATCTAGGGGAGGGATGGGGAGTTAGGGGGAAAAAATTGTAACAGAAAGCTATGTAAGGGTTAATATTGAGGAATTACCTACACATATGTTATACAAATAAAATTAAATTAAAAATTAAAAATAAATAAAAATTAAATTAAATTAAAAAAAAAAAGATTCTTACCTTCTGTACTCATATCCCTAGTAGGAGAAGTTTGGGTTTTTTGGTTTGTTTTTAGGAGGAGGTGTCTTTCATTAGCTTTACTTCTTAGTAATAAAAAAAATTAAGTAAAAATGGCAGACAAAAAGATGTATCTGAAATATAAATAGCACTGTTCAAAAAACCTCCTAACTATATTTAAAAAGAAAAAAGTATTCCATCATCTGGTTTCTAGAGAATAACATTGGTCAACACTGCAATTAATCTGAATTTCGCTGCCTTTTAATGTCACATTTATTTGTATTATAGTCACTATTCTTTCTTTGCATCAATTCACATCTTCCCATGTTTTTCTGAATTCCTTATATTCTTCATTACTTAAAATTATAATAATATTAATATAAATGGTAGAAGATTAAAGAGAAATCCTTGAGTGTCCTTCCCTCCTCTCATAATCTTTCATTCTGAACTACTTCTCTCACTGTGTTCTCAACTAATACAATTTACCAATTATCTGGCAACAAGGATCTAAGGGATAAAACTTTTTGGAAGTTCCACCCCAACCCATTTTTATAAAAAGTTGGGAACAATTTCTGAATTTTCCACTTCTCTCATATATCTTATTTTATCCCCTCTCCTCATACCTAAATTAATCCTGGTTAACATGCAGACTCCAGTTAAAAACTAATTTTCATTATGAAGTCTAGGTGACCCAGTGAATAGATGGATTCCTGGAGCCTAGAACCCCTGAGTTCATTTGTGGCTATGAAACTTAGCTGTGGACTTCTAGTCAATCACTAACCTCTGCTTTAGTTTCTTCAATTATATAATGTGGATAATAATATTTACCTCCCAAGGTTCTGTAATGAACCGATGAATAAATCAAATTAAATAAAGTTTGCAAAGTCTTATCAAATGAGACAATATTTGTAAAACTCCTTGCACAGTACCAAGTACATTAGTCAATTTGTTTCCTTCCATGCTAGTCTTCTCAAAGTCACAGAGAGAGCACTTGCCTTTGCTATTGTTTGATGACAGTAGATTGCACAGAATAGATCATAGACTTGTATCAAGAATAAGCCTCAGATGTCATGGAAACACCTCATTTTATAAATGAGGAAATTGAGAACCTGAGAGATTTAAGGGTCTCCCAGATTCTAAAGTTGTCATAGGCAGTAATCAGGAGAGCTTGGATTTGAACTTACATCTCTGGCTTAAAATCTATTAATAGAATCTTTCCTTGTAGCATTAATCATAATAACAACAATTAATTATAATAACAATTATAATAATAATAAAAAACAGGTAAATAATGCTTTAAAGGTGCAAAAATATTTTATAAATATCTCAATTGATCTTCACAACAATCTTGGCTTACAAGTACTATTATTAATCCTCCTTCTACAGATACACAGATAACTTTCCTCTGACTCTTCATTTGATTCTCAGGTAGCAGACAAACATACTCTTTGGAATTTCATTTAGCCTAGAAAACAAATAGTTTAATTGTCCTTCCCTGAGTTTAATCAATATCCTTTAGATTGATTTAGAATTGACACTTCTATTTAATATCAGTACCACTTTATAACTTCTTGATCTTTTGATAATGAAAGCCATTTTTGAGAAGTTTATGCCAATATTAAAGTCTCAAATTTACAAAAAGAATAGATAATTTTAAAAGGTGAAAACTTAGAGAGTTAATAGCATAGCTCACAAATGACAAGGAGGAATGCCATTTTATTAAAATGCCTCTAAATACTACAAATAACTTCAGGAAAATAGTTTAATTTTCTCAGTCCATCCACAAAGTACAATAAAGTCAAGTTATAAGCCAAGAGATATTCTCCTGGTCCTAGGCCTAAAATAACACAAAAACTAATATAAAATATATATGGCCTACATTAAATATATTCTACAAGAAACAGTCTCTCTAACAGATATGCAGTTATGCTTAGCCATTATAAGTAGCTCAGAAATCTTTTTAGTAATCAGAAGAAACAGCCATTATATTTGGGAGGGGAAGAGGAAGCAGCATTTACATTTTAGGGTTATTTTCTGCCAACCAATGAAGAATTAAGTAACAAATGCCACACCACTGAACTATCAGAGCAGAATATAAGAAAAAGAGTAAGGCATTAAGAAAAATATAAATCAGACCTCACTTTGGTTGGCTTGATGTCAGTCTGATTGGTGAATAATTCCCTGACAGTTTGCTATATCAATCAATTTAGAAATGCATAACAAAGGCAGATAAAAATAAAATGGGACAAAATGTCTCAGCAATAATACTGCAAAAGAGTAAGAGGTTCTATTATTGCAAAAGCTGCCTCAAACATGACCTGAAATTCTTTTACTGACAGACGATATCCAATGACCTTGGAAAGAATGAATTAAGATGATGCTTTCATGGAAATTAATATTAATATGACAATATTGGAAATCTTTAAAATGTATGGCTTATACTATCAGTCATTATTAAGAGCCTACTTATGTTCCTAGCACTGCTTTTTACTTTGGAAATAATAGCAAGAAATCAAACAAAAATTAAGGAAAAGATGCATATATAAAATATATATTTGACATTTCTAGAATATAAAACCAAATAACTTACAATGTAAAAGAAAGAACAGGTTTATGGTCATCCCAGTAGTTATAAATCTTAGGCAAAATCACATATTTCTGAAAGGTATATGTATCTGTGTTTACTTCTTTTCTGTTTTAAATAAAACTATTCCATAATCATTTTCTT
>JAJPUD010017870.1:0-28406 GCA_023553655.1 Myrmecobius fasciatus
ACTCAGCATCAGTTCATGCAAGTCTCTCCAATCCTCTCTGAAATCCTCCTGTTGGTCATTTCTTACAGAACAATAATATTCCATAACATTCATATACCATAATTTATTCAGCCATTCTCCAATTGATGGGCATCTTTTCAATTTCCAGTTTCTTGCCACTACAAAAAGGGCTGCCACAAACATTTTTGCACATGTGGGTCCCTTTCCCTCCTTTAAAATCTCTTTGGGATATAGGCACAGTAGAAACACTGCTGGGTCAAAGGGTATGCACTGTTTGATAACTTTTTGAGCATAGCTCCAAATTGTTCTCCAGAATGGTTGGATCCATTCACAGTTCCACCAACAATGTATCAGTGTCCCAGTTTTCCCACATACCCTCCAACAGCTATCATTATCATTTCCTGTCATTTTAGCCAATCTGACAGGTGTGTAGTGGTATCTCAGAGTTGTCTTAATTTGCATTTCTCTGATCAATAGTGACTTGGAGCACCTTTTCATGTGACCGGAAATAGTTTCAATTTCTTCATCTGAAAATTGTCTGTTCATATCTTTTGACCATTTGTCAATTGGAGAATGGCTTGAATTCTTATATATTTGAGTCAATTCTCTATATATTTTAGAAATGAGGCCTTTATCAGAACCTTTGGATGTAAAAATAACAATATATATTTTTTCTTAAACTTTCCAGTTCTACTCCTATCTCATTTAGATCATTATAATAGCCTCTAAATGAATCATAACCCCTTCCATTCCAAGCTTTTTTCCAGTGCTTTCTTGAAGTTCCTGAACCCTCCTGCTTCTCTTTTTATTTTGTCCTTTCCCATAAGTTCTTAGAGGAAAGAGGCTGTTCTTTATTTTTAGATAGCTACATTTAGAATGAAGCAATTAGTAAGTGCTTACTCTGTACCCTAACACTAGTATCTTGGTGTAGTATAGTAAGCTTAATGAATATCATTCATTCAAATACAAAGCCATACAAATAAAATTCTCTCTCTCTCTCTCTCTCTCTCTCTCTCTCTTTCTCTCTCTCTGTCTGTCTCTCTCTCTGTCTCTCTCTCTTTTGTATATGTGTGTACTCATGTATATTATTTGGGGGCAGCTACATGGGCAATGTGGATAGAGTGCCAGACCTGGAATCAGGAGAACTGTGTTCCTGTGTTCATATGAACTAGAGAAGTAAATGGCCAAATAGTCCAGTATTTTGACCCCAAAAGGAGTCACAGAGTCAGATATAATTGAAAATTACTAAACATTAACACATATTGTTTACTAAGAGTCTGCTATTTTTATCAGTACACAAGTGACCACATGATAGAAGTAAGTAGGCATTAGAGTTCAAATACAAGTATGATAATTAATATATGATCCTAGATAAATCACTGAACTTATCAAAGTCTATATTTCTCATCTGCATAATAGATATCATAATATTTGTATTCTCATACTTTTTAAAGATTTTTATGCACAAAACACTTAAAAATTCCTAAAGCATTTTAGAAATTTAAACTGTTATTGCCCACAATATAATATAAGAAATGGGGCTTTACTCTTCCAAAGAAATGGGTCACCTTAGAAAGTAGCCAGTGTTTTCTGTGATTTTATTGAATGGATTTTGAATGGCTTTTGTTTTACTTTGGAAGATTTCATTAGAAAGTGGGTCAGGCATCTTAAATGTTAATAGGCCGGACTTCGCAAGAAGGATCAGCTGTTTTGAACCCCTGGGATTCATTATTTCAGACTGTAACAAAGTGATTGTAGCTCAAAAGCTTTTTCATTAGGTCTCTAAAATAATCAACAGTAGTCTCCTGTCCAGCTGAGTGAATTTGTTCTAGTTGTCTTCTATAGAGATTTTTCAAATATATATATATATATATATATGTATATATATATATACATATATATATATATATGTTAGTTCTTTTCTGATAATGGAACACTGAAAGAAATTACTATTTCATGGAGTAATAGTGTCAGCCATTGTCCTATTTTAGGAATGTTATTTATTTGGAAGAAAAAATACAGGACAAAATAGAGAACAGTCTATTGCTTGAGTAGTTTTTTATTTAAATAAAAAAAAAGTTGAAAGGAAAA
Source organism: Myrmecobius fasciatus (assembly GCA_023553655.1). NCBI lineage: Eukaryota > Metazoa > Chordata > Mammalia > Dasyuromorphia > Myrmecobiidae > Myrmecobius > Myrmecobius fasciatus. The sequence goes on from JAJPUD010017870.1 coordinate 2,092, forward strand.
ACACTATTTTTCAAAGAAATTAAGTACTGTTTATATACATGGAAATAGAGATCTAGGCATTATTAGCATAGTAAAAAATAGACTCTAAGAATTAGAATTTTAGAGGTCTTCCCATCCAAACTGCTACTCTCTGCTTGAATTTCCTCTCCATCATTCCTGACTGAAAAATTGAATGGGGAACTCAATACTTTATCAAGAATTCTGTTGTCAAACAACTCTAATTATTGGGGATTTGTTTTTTATACAAAGTAAATTGCTTTTCCCTGTAATTTTTGCCCAAAAATATTGGTAGACTATTTAGCTATCTTATCCAGTAGACACAAGTATGAAATTTGGAATCAAATGGACTGAATTTGAAATTTAGCTCTATTTTATAACTATGTGTGCATCAATAGACAATTCATTTCACATGCCTGAGTCTATATTTCTTTTCATGTGAAATGAAGAGATTGGTCTATTGATATATAAGGTCTACATCTATGATCCTAGGTGGTTTTCTTCCTTTTTATACTCCTAACTTTTTTCTCCTCAAGGTCAAATGCTGTTAGCATCCTTAGTTATGTGACAAGATGGGATTTTTCATCCCTTACTATTCCAGTTATCTTCCCTTCTCTCCTTCCCTCACTCCCTTCCTCCCTCACTATCTATCTCTTTTTCTCTGTCTTTCTGTCTCTGTCTCTGTCTCTGTTTCTCTCTCTTTCTCAACATTTTATCTGGAATATAATCAAGATATGTTTTTTTTTTCTTTTTTTGGCCTGAGTCTGTGATTCCATTGGAGAAAGAAAATCCCAGAGAGAAATTCCCTTTCCCAGTGTATCTTTTCTCTAGTTTAATACACTTAGAGAGCTGGGATTGCTTAGAATGCTGAGTACTGAGAGATTCAGTTAACTCCCTACTTAGAGACAGACAGCCATGAACCCATGTTTTCTTGACTTCAAGGATGGTTATCTGTTAACTTCACTAAACTAATTCTCTGATTTGTATGCTATTCTTTCACAATTGAAAACCATTACTGCAGCACCTTTTCCAGCTGCCATCTAGCAATGCTGATGAATATTGATCTGGAAGCTAAGAAAAACTCCAGGTCTTAAACCAATATCCATAAAACCAAGTGCTTTAATCTTTCATTCATATAATTTCTTTGAAAAAAAAGTCCAAATGCCAGAGTTTGCATTTATCACTATGAATTTAGGTTTTAGAATTTTTGTTTATTTTATTTTTGTAAATTGTACTTGACTAGCCATTTTCCTATTTAGGTCTGGTAATGAAATTTAATTTGACCAGTCCAACACATTTCATAATGTTCGTCCTAAAGAACCCTGTTAAACAAACAAACAAACAAACAAAACAAAACAAAAAGAAGCCATAGACTCCTGCTTTGGAGAAGGTAAAATTTTTGATTTCTGAAGATTAATTGGGAAGGAGTATTCCCTGTATCAAAAGTTGGGGAATTTAGCTTTAGAATGGAAACTTTTATTCTATTATTCTATAGCAATGCTTGTTGTCATGGTCTTCTTGTACATGGCCAAGACAGATAAAGTATGCTTTGTAGGTGGCTAGTTTTTTTTTTTTGTCTTAAAATTTTGGCCAAACTAAAATCACATCACAACACAGAACTTACATTCTCTAAAACACATTGCTGATTTATTCTGCCAGCAAGTTGTATACATGAGAATGAAATGCTTTCATTCAACATGAAATGCTGCCATTCTTTTCCCCCATCTAAATTCAAGAAAAGAGAGAAGCTCAAAAAATCAAAACTTTTAAAATATATTTACAGCAAATAGAACTGGAGTATACACTCTTTGGACCATGGGTAAATACTTAAGTAACTGATAGCCTTTCTTCTCAGTGACTCCTTTTTGTTCTCACTCTAAAATTTGATCTTTAAGATGATGGCAAACATGCCTGACACACTTCTGGATTCAAAGAAAGCACCAGTAGCCTTGGCCTCCTGGCTTATCAGATAGATTAGCTTCTCCAAAGATTTCTGGACAAAAAGCTCTGATTTCAACCATTACTTTTATAGTTCACTCTGTTGCTGTTAGGGTCATCTTTACTGCCCTCCATGCATAATTATATATAAACAGATCACATAAGGACTTTGTTTAAAGTCAATGAATAAAGGAAGAAATGTGAATAGAGAAAGGGCACAACATAAAATTGAAAATCTGTGCCTGCCCCATTTTCTTGATAAAATTTCTTCTTGTTTCTCTTGAGTGTTTTGTAAAAGTGCCATACAAATGAGTACACAGAAGTAGATGGTGGATGTGGCAAACATTTGGGATATATAGACATTAGAATTAACAATTTGAAAATATATTAACTTTTCAGAATTGCTATTGCTTACTTTTCATAAACCAAGGCATCTTATATATGTATATGTATGTAATTTTCCATATATATCCATATTATATAAATATATATGTTATTTCACATTTGCCTGATTAATAGTCAAGCAGAAGCAAGTCCACTTCCTTAAATTATTAAATAAATGAAAAATGACTGCATCTGTTTTGGAAGAATAGGAAATAAAACTGATAGATATGGTCAAAGCTGATACTTATCTTGATGATGTATTCACCATTCAGCACAGAGAGAAATTCGCACCAAGTTTTTACCACGTCTTTTCCATGAAGCTATATTTGACTTTCTGTACATACTTTCTTTTCCCTGTTCCTAGAAAGGATTCCTACTTCTCGTCTCCCAAAAAATTTGTACTTGATGAACTTAAAACTGGAAAGAACTAAAGAGGTCATTGACTCCTATGTTTTTACTTCACATATATGGAAACTCAAACCTAAAGTTAAAAAACTTGTTCAAGAGGTGGGATTTGAATCCAAGACTTCTTACTTCAAAGCCATTATTACATACTTATCAATTCCTCAAAGAATTAAAGCATCTTGAAGATAAGGATCGTTTCTGTTTTATCATTACATCTTCAATTACTACTATGGTATTTTATAAATAATTTGAGAAGCTTCATATATATATATTTGCTGAAGTAAAGTGAAAATAAAAATTTAAGAACAGGAAACTACTAGAAATATTCCTTTCCCGCCATCATGCCACAAGATTAAAACCATAGAAAATAAGTTTCAATGTTCACATCTCATTGTAGTCAGGTAGCATCAAATAATTCTTGATTGTATTTCAAAATAATTCTGGAAGCATAGCTTCACATGTGGATTTAAAATCAATAGGAAATGTTTCACTTGACCAAATTTTGTTTTATAAACAGTTTTTCAAAAGTTGTTTATTATTTGAAGTGAACAGTGTATGTTTATTTAAATTGAGATTATATTCATCAAGGTACAAACATTTTGACTTGCTTATCCAATTTTATCAATATCATCTGGAAGATCCTTATCCTTTAGGATCACTTTCTCTCTATTAAAACTAAATTACATGGCTGGGTAGGTGGAGGCAAGATGGCAGAGAGTAGATAGGTCTTTGAGCTCTTCCTGGCTTCGCCCAGGTCAACACTACATCAAGCCTCTGAACTGGTTTTGGATTGACAGAGCCCACAAAAAAGGCAAGAAGACCTTTTGCAATTGAGGGAAAGAAGGGAGGGGAATGAGCATTGTTTGAACCCTAATTTCATCAGAGAGAATATCATACATATTTAGTTAGATAGAGGAACTTGTCTTACCCTGTAGGGAAGTAGGAGAGGAACAAGGAAAGGAAAGGGAAAGGCTAATAAGAAGAGAATAAAAGGGGAATGGGATTAGAAAGGAAGGAGGAACAGTAAAAAGGGAAGGCTGCTTGAGGAGTGTGGTAGTCAGAAAGAAAACATTGGGGACAGGGAAAGGGGGAAAGGAAATAGAAAATTATAACTTGGAGAAAATAAGATGGTGGGAAATACATTTAGTAATTTTAATTGTAAATGTGAATGGAATAAATTTGACCATAAAACAGAAGCAGATAGCAGACTGGATTAAAAGCCAGATCCTACAATAAGTTGTTTGCAAGAAATATATTTAAAGCAGAGTACAGAGTAAAGGTAAAAGATTGGAGCAGAATCTATTGTGCTTCAGGTGAAGGTAAAACAAAACAAAACAAAAGAAACAAAACAAAAAAAAAAAACAGGGGTAGCTATTCTGATCTCAGATCAACCAAAAGCAAAAAATAAATCTTATTAAAAAAGAGAAGGAAGGAAACTACATCTTGCCAAAGTGTACCACACATAATGAAGTAGTATTAATATTAAACATATATGCACCAAATGGTATTGCATCCAGATTCCTAGAGAAGTTAAGAGAGAGCTTCAAGAAGAAAAAGACAGCAAAACTATACTAGTGGGGGATCTCAGTCTTGCTCTATCAGAACTAAATAAATTGAGCAAAAAAAAAAAACAAAACAAAACAAAACAAATAAGAAAGAAGTTAAGGAGGTAAAGAGAATTTTAGAAAAATTAGGTATAATAGCCCTTTGGAGAAAATTGAATGGGGAGAGAAAGTAAAATACTTTTTTCTTGGTGGTACGTGGAAACTACATAAAAATTCACATGTATTAGGCCAAAACCCCTCAAAATCAAATGCAGAAAAGCAGAGATAATAAATGCATATTTTTAAGATCATTATAAATAAATAAAAATTACATAATAAAGGGACAAAGAAAAATAGAACAAAATTAATTGGAAACTAAATAATGAAATTCCAAAGAATAAGTGGGTGAAACAATGAATCATATACACAATTGATAATTTCACTCAACAGAAGGACACTTGTGAGACATGCCAAAATTTATGGGATGCAGCCAAAACAGTTCTTAAAGAAAATTATCTATCTATAGATTACTTCTTACATAAAACAGAAAGAGAAGGTCAATGAATTAGGCATGTAACTAAAAAAACTAGAAAAATATTAAAATCCCAATTAAATAGCAAATTTGAAATTGTGAAAATAAAAGTGGAGATTAATGAAATTGAAAGTAAGGAAACTATTGAACTAATAAACAAAACTAAGGGTTGGTTTTATGAAAAAAATCAAAAAGATAAACCTTAATTCAATTAGAAAAAGGAAAGAAGAAAACTAAATTTTTAGTATGAAAAATGAAAGGTTAGCTCTCCACCAATGAAGAGGCAATTACAGATATAATTAGGAGCTATTTTGCCCAACTATATGCCAATAAATCTGTTAATCTAAGTGAAATGGATGAATATTTACAAAAATACAAATTGCACAGAATAACAGAGGAGGAAAAATTAGTTAAATAGTTCCATTTAAGAAAAACAAAATTGAACAAGCTATTAATAAACTTCCTAAGAAAAAACTCCAGGTCCAGATGGATTTATAAGTGAATTCTACCAAACATTTAAGAGAAAATTAATTTCAATACTATGCAAATTATTTGGAAATTTAGGATAAGAAAGTACCCTATCAAATTTCTTTTATGACACAGATATGATTCTGATACCTAAACCAGGTAGGTCAAATTATGAAAAAAAATATAAATTAATTTCCTTAATGAATATTGATGCAGATATCTTAAATAAAATATTAGGAAAGAGATTACAGCATTTTATCAGCATGATAATGTACTATGATCAAGTAGAATTTATATCAGGATGCAGGGCTGATTCAATATAAGGAAAAGTATTAGCATCATTGATTATATCCATAACCAAACTAACAGATATCATATGATTCCTCAATACATGCAGAAAAAGCATTTGACAAAATCCAATATATATTTCTATTAAAAACACCAGAGAGACTAGTAACAAAGGAAGTTTTTCCTTAAAATGACCCAGTAGCATGTATTAAAAACCATCAGCAAGCATCATATGTAATGGGGATAAATTACAAACATTCTTAGTAAGATCAGGGTGAAACAAGGTTGACCATTATGACCATGGCTATTCAATATTGTATTAGAAATGTTAGCTTTAGAAATAAGAGAAGAAAAATTTAAAGAAATTGGAGTAGGTGATGAGGAAACCAATTATCACTCTTTGCAGATGATATGATAGTATACTTAGGCAATCCTAGAGCATCAACTAAAAAAGCTTATAGATTGATTCACAACTTTAGTAAAGTTATAGGATATGAAATAAACCTACATAAATCAATAGCATTTATATGTTATCTGAGATAGTTCCCCATGAATTTTTGAATGCTTTGGGAATGGTACTGATGGGACACTATTAAATCAAAATAATTGTTTAACTGAGACATGGGTAAGAAATCTGTTTATGGGAGACACTTTTTCCTGTGCTTTATAAAATGTCAAAAGAGACATGTTTGAGTCTTGCCACTTGGCAAGCGTTAGATTTAACACATAACAGTGTTAGGTACTTACATATATCCTAGAAAGTTGATTCATAGGCAACATTTAAAAGCTCCAACCTTTTGAGTAGATTTATTATTCTACTGGTTTTTAGAAAGAGCAATATTCTCTCACAATCTAGCTTTCTGATGAGAGCAGAGAAATTTTAGTGCAGAGTTTACTCAAGAAAGTCTATCATATAAGTTGCTTTGATATTTTCTGCAGAAGCATTCTTCTCTACAATTTCAAGGGTTTGAAAATTCATGGATTTAATCTTCTACAAATGAAAAGATACATTAATGACATTTGCTTTTTGGGGAAAAAAGATTTTTGTCTATATTTTCCCTGCATATCATCTTACTTGGACAGCAAAGTCATAGAATTACCTAGACACATAGATCTAATTAGAAGATTATTTTGTTCAGTAATCCTCAAAAGTATTTTTCCTTTTAAAGAAGCAAGTCAACTTTTGCATGAGGACTGTTGGGAAAAGAATTCATTGGACTTATTGGCTATTATGCATTTTTTGTGAAGGGGGAAAATGTATTATCATGGATTCAATTTACATTTGTTTTATTATATGCTGAAAACTTTATAACTCCATTTAGAGAATATAAAAATATATTAGAAGATTTTCTGAGTGACTCCAGGTGGACAAAATGGACTGAAGAAAGAAAAAAAATGACTCTTTTGAACTCTATAGGAGTGACTTGAAAATCTTCAAGTGTCTCTTTCTCCTTCCTGCATCCCTCATTCTTTCACTGTCACTTCCTCCCTCCCTCTCTCCCTTTCTATCTCTCTCTCCCTCTCTCCCTCTCCCTCCTTCTCTCTCTCTCTCTCTCTCTCTCTCTCTCTCTCTCTCTCTCTCTCTCTCTCTCTCCCTCTATTTCTGTCTCTGTCTCTTTCCCCCCCTCTCTCTATTTCTGTCTCTGTCTCCCCTATCTCTCTCTCTCTTTCTCTGTCTTTCTTTCATAGTCCCACACACATCCATCCATACTTTCACATCAATTAATCATATATTTCCTAAGTAATGGCAAAAGTTTAAATTTTCTTTGAATTTGATAGAACAATTGGGATTACTCTTTATTTTAATTAGATTTGTCTTCTATCCATTTGAAAGGTCTTCAAGAAAGAAAAAAATATCTAGTCTTTCATTCTGTTCTACAAAGTAATCTATTGCCACTGCAATCTATTAGTAAAGGGAAAACAAAGTTTGAAACATAAATGCAAAAAAAACAAATTGCTATTTATAAGGGAATTAGCTAGCTAGCTTAATGACTTGATGATGGAAATAAGAATGACTTTTTTCTGCAAACAGTAGAAGTTAAGGTTAAAATAAATATAAAATTAAAAATACTCTTTTCATAGCATAATATTTAACTTTCAAGTTCAGTGCCTTTTGAAGTTCAGTGCCTTTAAATGCTGTTGGATAGTTTTATCCCTGCTTTGTACTGTCACAACAAGCTCCCTGTTGAAATATGTGATTAGAATCATCTGCCTTTAAGACTATACCTTCATATTACCAAAAATGACACTAAAAATCTTTTTGCTTTTTTTTTTTTGCATTTTTTTGGACCAAGGAAGCAATGCTCATTTTTGGAGTTTTATATTTTATCAGAACACATACTGTGCTGTGAGAGTAAGACTATATCAATAAAGAAGTTAGAGCATTTTCAATCTAGGTAAAATTTGTATTAGAATTTTCACTTCTAAATGGAGTACGAAGTTACTACTTAGGATATTCAACTGGGAATTGCTATGGTAATTTCCCAGGATGCATTTCTCTAATCATATGAATGGTGCTTTAGAGAGCAGTTTGGATGCTGAAACAGTGTATCAGGATCTGCTCCTGTAAACTGGATTCTTACCCACATTCTGACTGTAAGCATTGTCAGTAATCAATAAAGGGATATTATATATTTTAAAATTCCATGACTTCTTATATTCAGTAAGATAATAGTACTTTGGGAAATAGTTGAGTAATTACTCAGAATATATGTGAGAAGAATGTCTATGCATAATGATTCATGTGCTTCAATTTATATTCTTTGGAGTTGTTTTGCATTTGTACAAAATTAACATATCTCATTTTTATTTTTCTGTTTTAATAACCAATGTAGTAATAAGGAATGTAAAAGTGTCATTATTCATTTTCACTATTTATTTTTGTTGTATTCTAATGTCACCTTTTATTTTCATGTATATGAATTGGTTATGAGCATTTACTAAATATAAAAAATGTTAATTTATTTAATCATTCAGCAAACAATTAGCGATCATTTTTTTCTATTATGTACAATGAACTGAGTAATAGATGGAAATATATTTATTCCAACGACATTTTTCCCATCTTCAAACCATTATCCATTTTATACAGGGGATAAAACAGGCAAATAATGTCACTCAAACAACCACATTCTAAATGAGCATAATAGATACTCCCTTAACATAGCTTATTCATATCATATTATTGTATACTACATTTATTTCTGTTTCCAAAATACTTCATTCAGTTAATATGTTAAAGGAAGCCTTTCATTCTTTCATTTATTTATTTATTTGCTGAGGCAATTGAGGTTAAGTGACTTACTCAGGGTCACAAAGCTAGGAAGTGTTAAGTGTCTGAGGCTAGATTTGAATTCAGATCCTCCCTGTTTCAGGGCTGGTGCTTTATCCACTACTAGCTGCCCTCAGTCTCCCATATTTAAAAAAGTGTTTAATCTTGTGACAGATTCCTTGCCATTTCTACATTTTTTAAAATCTTCTGTTTCTTATTTACTTCATACTCCCTACCAGGCTTTAATAATGATGTAGGTGCATTCATTACTTTATTTTTATAAAATTTTTATTATTTTTTTATTTTTCCTTTTGCATAGCCATTTTCCTTTTGATAATCTTACTTTTATATTATTTTGATAAATTTGTTTTTACTTTTTGAGATTATGTAAGGCACCTGTGCTTTTAAAATGCCCTTTATCTTCTCCCCATTATTTCCCTCTTTAATGAAAAATGAATACTTCTAAGAAAGACAAATCTATGCATGTCTTAAAGAAAATTGTAATAAAAATATAAAAGCTAACAGGTAGACTTTCACAAATTTTTAGCAGACCACATAATTGTAGTCATATAATTTAGTGATGATATAAATGTATACATACATATATACATTCATATATATTTGCATATGCATATATATGTGTGTATATACACATATACACATTCGTTATGTTTGAAATAGGGAAATTTCCTTCACCAGTGATGTTCAACACTCTTGGGAAGATATTTAGCTGAATCCAAGGAGAAGAGAAATAATAATTTTCTACAGATGATGAGGTCTTTCATATGGCTTTTATATTTGGCTCATTTCATTGTCTTAATTGCTCACTATTGATGATCCTAAATGAGATTCAGAAACATTAAAAAAAATCAGCCAATATTCGAACTAAAAATTCATGTGGAAAAAAATGGATGGAAATGCCAACAGTTTGCATTTTTAGATAGTTGAATGGATAGCCCGTAGCAGCTATCTATCAGCATTTATAAATAATGTGGACACTGCATGTAGTCAATGAACTCACCCCATAATTTAAAAGAATAAAAAAGAAATGAGCTAGATTGCTTTGGGGACATTAAACTTCACTTTGAAGCAAAAACCCTATTTTAACAGCAATATTCCTCTTGTATAATTATTAATCTCAGAACTTCACAGTCTCCAAAGAATCAAAATTATGGATGACCCAAAGATGAATGGAGAAATGTGTGATAGCTGGAGGATGTGCATAAAAGATATGTAGGGGGGTTTTGATGGCAAAGGGAATAAGTAAATTCATTCAGTGAAAGAAAGATATAATGGATGGAAAACTTGAATGATATCAGTACCCAAATAGTATTTTCATTTTATGTTTCCTTAAAACATCCTTCACAAGATTTTAAAATGAATTTTAATAACTTTTGTTTGTTATTATTTGCATAAATTTATTAGAATTCATTTAAAAATATTGCAGTATGCTACATGCTGATACACATAGAAAAGGATATACATATATAAGAAAATGTTCCAACCCATCCAAATGGTATGAGCATATAGGTCACTTCCCATATTCCAAACTATTGTTGTATTGGGTAATATATTTCTTCATGGGGTATAAAGACTAAGATGGCTTCTAGACTTATTTACTTTCTTCTTATGGCAATTTATTTAATTTCATGAAACTTTCCTTGGAAAAGGATAATAGTGTTATTATTTTTTTCCTGTTGTAGTTCTTTCCTTTTTCTTTCCTCTTTTTTTCTGTTTTTTTTTTCTGTGTTAGTAACTTCTTTTTGAATGGACAAAGCTGGAGCTGTTGTAATTGTATATTACCTTTAGCCTTTCTTCTAATTTAATTTTAATGTTTACATGCCTTGTTACAAACTGATTTCATGTATTTGTCTTGGTTAGTAAGATATTAAAATTTATAAATATCTAGATAGAGTAACTAAATCATAGCATTTTCACATATAAAAGCTATATATTTGTTATGTATAAATGGTCTTGAAAATATATTTTTATGTCCACTTTGCAAGGATAAGGAATTTGAATTAAACAATGGAATCTGCACATTTTCCACAAAAAGCCCCATTTTACAGTTTTCCTTTAGAAATTTATAGTTAAAAAAACCTCCAGGCTCTAATATATAATGATTACTCCTCTTTTGAATTATTAGCTTTAATTCAAGCTATTTTCCTTGTTTTTTTCTTACTTTTATATGCAATTTTTTTGGTACATCCCATCCATATAAACTCTTATTTTGTGTTTGATCTTTGTTTCTGGGAGCATGATCAAAATGATGAGTTGGACTAGAATCTAAAAGCTGGCATTACCCCAACTGCAGGCATTGAGCCAGTTGCTGTTAACACTTTTCAAGACCCAGCTGGTCATTATATCTTTATAAAGAGTTTTTTTTCCCCTCATAGTCAATTGGAGGAGTCCACTCTTCTAGCCCAGTGATAAGAAGAAGCAAAACTACAAGGTATGGAAAAGGAAAGAAAAAATTAGTGGAAATTTGCTTACCAATACAGTTGATTTTGGAAAATTGAATAAAGGTATAGGCTGGATTGTATTCACTTTGGAACATTATTGAGTATAGTGAATAGTAAAATATAGTGGGAAGATACAAACTAAGCATAATACTTCTTTTTTAGACAAAATGTATACTTTTGCAAAAATAAATGACATTGGAAAATAGTCATTGGTAATTAATTGGTAAAAACAGTAATGAGGTCAAAATAGAGCTGGACTGATTAGAAATGACTTTATGGAAAAGGAGGGATTTGTTGTTTGATTAGAGCTAGGAGGAGCCTAGAGATAATTGAGAATTTTGAATTGTACTATGAAGAATGGAGAGGTTTTAACTAGTTACAGGTATACAGGAAGTAAGGAAACCATTTCTGGATATTGGAAAAGTAGCATAAAGAATAGTAGTAATAATAAACATGAAATATTTGTCAAGCAAGTGAAGACACTAGTCTTGCTAGAATAGACTTCACCTTGAAATAAAGAAGGGTGGAGAATAAGGTCATATAGGGAGTTTGAGTTCATAATACAGAGTTTCTTAAAAGCTAGGTTGAAAAGTGTCAACAAGCACTGCTAAAATTATTTATAACAATACCTTTTTCTGTTTTAGTAAATCTAGCATACTGAACATGATTTAATTTTTTAAAATTAATTTTACAAATATAATGGAGCTATTTTATAATTAAAGATTATGCTTCCTGACCATTATTTTGAAACACAGGTTTCATTGTAGAGTTTTTATGAGCAATTGTAGATGTCTTAATCTGATCTCCATCTAGATTGGTTTCAAACAAAAAAGCTATAAAAGGTTTTTATATGCCTGATATCAACATATTTACTAAGCACACTAACAATGTTTACTTTGTCACTTACTATTTTTTCTGAAGATGAAATGCAGAAAAAGAATTTATGACTAATTGAATATTTGACTGAATCCTGATTGACAATCATATTTGACAACCAAAGAAGAATATGTCAAACCAAAGTTCTTTTTTCCCCAGTTTTAGATGTTTTGAACAACTTATTTTAGAAAAGATATTTAAAATCCGAGATTCATTATAAAGTATTCCATCCACCCATCTCAGAGAGCCCTAGAATTTTGCAGGCATTTAAAAATGATTAGGACCACTTTTGATAGAGCATACTACTGAAAGATTAATAGCCTAGCTCTGAAGTGAAAATGGTGATGATCGCCATACTAAGATGCAGATGTTTGGCTTATGATTTTCAAATTGTCAAAATATAGATAATAGAAGTCTTTAGTGTCTGAATACCTTGTTTTGCCATATGAAAATGTAACTAAGAGCTGATAAATCGATGAGTCATAAATTTAAAAATATCATCATACTCACAATTTATTATATATTGTTTGTAATGATTGATATGATATATGATATAATATATTTATATATACACCTTTCCCTCCCTCTCCACACTCCTCCCTTTATCATGTCTATTTATATTTATATCATCTACAATATATCTGCCTCTCTTTATCAGCCTATATCTATCTGAATCATCTCTATATATCTGTATCATCTAAATCATCTCTATATCCATAATTTATAAATGTTTATACACACACTTCAAATATGTATGTATATGTATATATTTATATGTGTATTTATGTACTCAGAATATGCTTTGTTACTTTTTCTTACCTTATTCAAAAATTAAAAAAAAAACAATAAAATTTCATATATAATTCTTGCATTGTGGAAGAAATGCAGGTGGAAAATTTATTTTTTTGTTAAGACAGGCCAAGGACTATGGAATATTGTCTGGCAAATAGAAGATTGAATTTTGAGTTAGGAATAGCTGAATTCATGTCCTATGTCTGATAGATACTGTCTATATAACCCAGAGCAAATCACTTAATCTCTTATTGCTTCAGGCAACTCACTTAAGAATATAAATTCAGAACTATTGCCAATACTCATTGTGTAAGTTTTTTCATTCAAAATTAGTTTGGTACAGTAAAGGGTACTTTTTGAAATTCCAGAAGACCAAGAATATATAAAATACATACATACATACATATGAATGCGTTTGCATAATACACATATATGCATACATACATTCAGGAATTCAAATCCACTCAACAAACATTAAGTATCTAAGATGTATTAGGCACAATGATATACTCTGGAGACATAAAGACAAAAATGGCAATTTCTGTCTTCAGTGATCTTACATTTTACTAAAGCAATATGAGATGTAGTTGGTATGAATATAAATAGACATAATAGGAAAAGGGATGAAGGGAGGATAAGAGGGAGAAAGGGGAGGGAGAGATATATTATGCATATATGGAATATCTATATATATAGATATATAGATGTATGTATGTGTATACAAGTATATACACACATACATGTATGAAATATAAATATGTAGTATAAAGATTTCAATACAGAAATGCTAAACTAAATAATTTCAATCCAGGGAGAATGAGGAAAGATAGAGGTGGCAAGTGAAGTTGAGAAGGGAATATATTCCTCACATTGGGTACCACTTGTACCAAAGTACAGAGATATAAAAGGCAAACTCATGAAAGGAGAATAATTGTGAAGCCAGTTAAACTGAAAAGGAAATGTGTGAAGAGAATAAGTATGACATTTTGAAAGAATCAGACAGAAAAAAGATAGTCAATGGTAGTTGAGGATTTTTATAATAAAATGAGATTCAGAGATTTCCAAAATTAAGGAAAGGATAATCCAATGGCTACAAAATGTTGGCAAAGTTGGTATTCATTTCATTTTATCAAGTCATTTTCATATTTAACAGTAGCTAGACTTTTTGGCTACCATAGAAGAGGCTTCACCTATTAATGAAAATATGCTTAGCAACTTCTGGGAATTTGGTAGATATTTTGAATACCAAATTATATAATAATTTAATAAAGTATCCATCTTCTAAGCAATATAGATTTAATACACAAATATCTTTGCAAAAGTCACACAGCTGGAAATGGAAGAGTAATGTTAGTTTAATCATTGTTAACATATAAGGATAGGATCTAATTCTTTTAGAGTTTTCAAAGACTTCCTTTGATTGATCTACTTTGTAGAGGAAATTAGTCTCATCATAATTACTTCAAGCGCAAAGAATCTTCCATCCCTGCTGTCTAATATTTAACTTATTTAGTCATTTAAATTCCATTTGATCTAGAAATCATCTTTGTATGATGAAAAGAGTAGCAAACTTTCAAATAGGAGAAATTTAGAATCAAATCTTGACACTGATATTTACTTGCTGTGTGCTCTAGATAAGTCACTTAACCTTTCTGATACTGAATTTTCTCAACTGTAAAACTAGGATGATAATACCTACCTTATAGGCTTCTTGAAATGAGAAAAAGATTGTGAATTTTTATTATATTATATTATTCTCTTTCTCTTTTTCTCTCTCCCTCCTTCCCTCCCTCCTCTCTCTTCTTTTCCCCTCTCTCTCCCTTTCTATAGTATTATAATTAATAATAATTGTCTAGGAATTTCAAGTTTAAATGAATGTTATTCTTTTTATCTTCCTGAAATATTCAGTACTTTAAGAAGTCAATAAAGAATCAAAATTATTTGTACAATGAATACCAGGTAAACAATGCTAATTCATTAGAAAAGGCATTAGAAGAGCATTTAAGAGAATCATAAAATAGACAAATTTTTAATTTGACAACAATTAAAATTCTATTTTTTTCCTCAAAGATTTGTTTAAATTCTTTTAAATTTCATCAACTTCATGATTCTTAAAGGATCTTCAGCTGAGTAGAACTTTTCTCTCTTTTTTCCTATCCCCAGAACTACAGTCCCCACTGTTATAAGCATCTGTGTGCAAATAATAAAGCATGCCTGGAAGAAATGTAGAAAAATTAATGATGAATAGCTCATTGTATGAATATTTATGATATGTATTGAATACAGAGGAGTAAGTAAAAGGTCAGTGCTGGTAATGATTGGTTCTTTCATGTATAAAATATGTTTATCAGGTAAGCAGAGTTACCTGCCAATTCCAAAGAACAACACCTTTTATACTTGACCTTGTGAAACACCCTAAAGCAGCATTTTTACAGAGTTTTAACTAAGTCATCTTGAAATTTCCACTGAATATAACAATTCCTTAGAGGGATTAAAATTTGAAGCATATTTTTTTATGTGCTGATGTTATTCTGGTGATTAGCTTACATAGCCCTCAGCAGGAATGTTTCCATTATCTAGAGAAAGAAATATGAAATATTATCAATGGAAAGTAGTTTTGTTTTTGTGTGTGAGTGTGATGAAATGGTGCAAGAGAATGGGAAAATGGATAATGACACAACAATCATAAGCCTAATGTTTAAGTTGACTATCAAAATCAGAAATTGTTTTTTACATTGTGCCATTTAGGTAGCCAAAAGCAAAATAATTACAAATTCTCATCACAAACGTGCTCTATAGTTGATTTTAATACAGGATTGATTAGCTATTATAATCATGACAGTTTCCCCCATTTCATTCTCATGTTACCAAAATGGTTGGTTCTCTCCCCATTAAGCAGATGATCAATTCCAAAAGAGTTCAATATGTACACCCTACCATGTGCATGTTGTTTTTCACCTGTTTTAGTTGTGTCTGACTATTCATGACCTCATTTGGGATCTTCTTGGCAAAGATAGTGGAGTAGCTTGACATTTCCTTCTCGTTTCTTTTGCAGATGGAGAAACTGAGGTGAATAAAGTTAAGTGACTTGCCCACAAAGCTAGTAAGTGAAGCTAGATTTGAACTCAGGCCTTGCTGACTCTGGGTACTTCATCTACAACTTCACCTAGCTACCCTAATATGCAAATAGCATCTAGTAAATCTAATAGCACTGGGTAGAAATTGCATTTATTTGAAACTATATTTTTGTTTTATTAAACAAATGGTAATTAGAACTTTAGTGAACAATAGTCTTCAATTTCAAAACAGAGTACAAAGGATTGAATTCTATTTCTGTAATTTACTACCTCTTTAGTACCTCTTTCTCCTTGCATAAGTCATTTTTTGTCTCATTGGGCCTCAGCTACATAATCTGCAAAAAGAGTACCTCAGATAATTATTTATTTAAACTTGATACTTTTGATGTATGATGTGATATATATGACACACACACACATATATACACATATATATGATACATTATATGTCTATATATGATGTGTGAATATAGATATATGATCAGGTGAAGTTAACTAGGGTGGTATCTAGGAATACATATTTTTTCTGATGACTCTTCAGGACAGAGATTTTTCAAAACTTTTGTCAGTGAAGTATGCTTTCTGGCAGGCGCTCCCATGGGAACTGGAATTTTGAATGGTTCTATTAGATAATTTCTTTTTATTGCAACTCTTCTATAGGTTATTATGTTTACAACTGAATTTAAAAAGGGCAAGAGTGGTTAAATAACACCACTAGCTTCTAGGCATTATAGATAAAAGTGTATATATATATGATATGAAATCACTGAAGATGAGGAAAATGAATAGAATCTCATTAAATGCCATTTCAAAAATATTTTTTATCATCACATGTATGGAAAGGATATTACAGTACTGTTTATTAGGGATCAATAACAAATAAGACAAAGGTCCTACTCTATCCTACTTAAGTACAAGGCAATTACTGGAAGAAGAAGAATTGATTCTATTCAATAATAAGAATTTCCAAGTTGCCTTTGAAGATTGAGTTGGGAAAGGTCACAGGGAACATATAATATTTGATAATATTGGGTTGTCAAAGGGCAATTTCTCATCCTATCACTCATTTTCAATGAACCTCTAACACCATTAAAGATAGGAAAAATTTAAAATACATCTCCCAATTCCCACTTTTTAATTGCTCCCTATTTCCTTTTCTGACAAGCCATTTTTACATTTACTTGTAAAAAATAAAAAAATAAATAAAAATAAATAAAATAATAAAGGGGGGAAAAGAAAAAATTGCAAACTTCATCAATGTATTGAACAAAATAGCTAATAAATGCAATGTTTCTCTCCCCTTTTCCTCTCTTTTTTAAAGGAGTAAAGTTAAGTATTTTCTGATACTTCTTTTAAGGCTAAGGTTATTTATTCTAATTTTGTAACATTTATTTTTTATATGTGTGCATATGTGTGTTTTTGATTCACACTATAGTCAGTGTGTACATTGCTTTCTTGGGTCTGCTTTTTTATTTTGCTTCAGTTTGCATCTTTCCATACTTTGTTGTATTCATCACATTTGTAATTATGCATTTGTGTATAAAAATGTATATATATATATATGTATATATATATATATGACATTTTGTTCAGCCTTTACACAATCAGTGAGTTTTTACTTTGTCACAAATACTTTAAATATTTTTATGTTCATATTGCATTTCTTCTTGTTTTCATTTCTTTTGGCTAAATATCTAATAGTGAAATCACTGAGTCAAGGGGTAAGTTTTTAGCCACTTTATTTAAATAATTTTAAATTGCTTTCCAAAATGATTGTACTAATTTCCAGACTCCCCAACAATGAAATATATGTCCACATTCCTTCTGTTGACTATTCCCATCTTTTGTTATTTTTGTTATATTGTTGTCTCTGATGTTAAAAGCTCAGATTATTTTTATTTGCCTTTCCATTTTTATTAGGCATTTGAAGTATTTTTCACATGATTGTTAATAGTGTGCAATTCTTATTTTGAGAAATATTTTGTCCATATCTTTTGGCCATTCATCTTTTGGTAAAAGATTTCATACAGATTTGAAGTTTTTGCACTCAAAATATAATTCATTGCCATTAATAACTCAATTAAATTAATTAATATATAAACCTATACCTTATATATGCATTTGGAGAAAGAAGTATAGAGAGAAAGGGAGAAAAGGGAAGAGACAGTAAGAGAGCAAGAGGAGAGAGATCTGTAAATTATTTATACTGCTTAGATATCATTTTAAATTAAAATTGAGTTATTTTTTCTCTGAATTCATCATATTCACCAGTTCCTACAGTGTAGTCATATTTAATGGTACCCACTTCTCATTCTCTGTTGTTGTTATTGTTTGGTTTTGCTGCCTATATAGCATTGTAATTAGAGCAGATTCTAATAAGTTCCCAAGAGAATAAATTGTAAAAATTTCAGTGTGAATATTCCTGCTTCAGAAACAGGCAGTAACTATAAATTGTCCTCCAAAGTTCTTCAGAGAGACCTTAAGAGCGTCCCTGTATTACTTCTGACTTCCAGTGAGCACTTGTCTTGTATGTGTTCTCCAAGAAATACTGTTTTAGGCAAAGGTATGCTTGACATTTGAACAATGGGACCAGTCTATTAGCGTTGTTTCTCATTCAGCAAATGAGGAAATGACCTCAGTGTCTAATAATATCTTGCTAGGTTATCTTCAGAATCTTGCTAAGACAATTCAAATGGAAGCACTTCAGTTGGCCATCATGGCACTAGTATACCATCCAGGTTTCATAAACATATAGTAAAGAGGTTAACACAATGGGTCTGTAAATGTTCATTATGGTAGTCAGCCTAATATCTCTTCTCTCCCACACCTTTCTTCGGAAACTCCTAAACATAGCTAGCTCTAGCAACATGTGCATTATCCTCATATTCTATGTGAACATTCCTGGAAAAGTATACTGTTAAGGTAAACAAACTTATGTCCATAGTACTAAAAATTTATCCATCTATTGCAACTAATATTTCCACATATAGATCATGCCATTCTGGCTGGTGGAGAACTTTTTTTTTACTGTTAATTGTGAGGCCAAAAGTAGCAGAAATGGCAAACAATTGATCCATACTCTGTTGCATATCAGTCTTAGAGATTATATTGAATACACAGTCATCTGCAAATAAAAAGTCATGTTCCAATTCTTGCTTTACTTTATTCTTGTTTTTAGCCTTTTCAAGTTTTTTTTTTACCATAAAATATGGTAGCTAACTTTTATGCCATTTTTATCCTAGTGGAAGGTGTTTGACCACATCACTGAAAACATCATGATAAAAAACATGGGAACAAGTATATAACCCTGCTTTGCCCCATTGGTGATTGCAAAAATGTAAGGGCATTGCCCATCATCCAAAAACTATACAAACATGACATTATCAAACTATGTACAATATTAATGAACTTCTCCAGGCAGCCAAATTTTGCCATCATCTTCTACAAGTCTTCATGACCGATAGTATCAAAGACATTGGTCAGGCCAATAGATGCTATATACAGATTTTTGTTTTGCTCCTGGAATTTCCCTTGGATTTGTTGAGCTACAAATACTATTTCAACCAATTCTTTGTTTTTTCTAAAGCCACACTGACTCTCAGATAGATGACTATCTTCTAGGTGAAGAATAAACTTATTAAGGATTTTGACAAGAATCTACCAGCAAAAAATCAGAGGGAGATCCCCTTGTTTTTTTGTCACAGAACAACCTATTTCCTCTTCCTTTATGGACATGTAAAATGGAGGCATCCTTGAGCTTTGGGGGGATAACTTTCTCTTGCCATACAACTAGGAAAAATTCAGTCATTTTTTTGCATAAGCAGTGGACCCTTTGCCTTGTAAATTTTAGGTAGGATAGAGCCAACATCAGGATCTTAACTACATAAGTGGAGCCTAATAGCATTCAATAATGTTATCTTTAGTTGGAACTTTAGGCAAGAAAGGAATTAACTTCAAATTGAGGTATACAGTCAAAGTTTTCAGCATTGATTGATGGTGATCTGTTGAGAAAGCTATGGAAATGTTCAATGCATCTCTGTAGGATCATTTATTACTAATTGATGTGGTTCCATCAGCATGACTATTTGAGATACACCATAGTTCTATAGCTATAAGTCCTAAAGTTATAAATAGATTTCAGGGCATCAAAAAAGCCCTTTGGATTGTTACTATAAATCCTGTGGAATTCTTCTTTTTAATTTGTTTACTTCTGAATTTTCTCATCATTTTTGTCACAAATGCCCCCATCATATAATTTTTGATGTTTGAAAATGTTCTCTTGCAGATAGGTAAAAGCAATGATATACATCAGATCACTGAAAGGTGGCCATTCCTTTTCTGCTCCATTGTTGCCAACTACATATTGGTTTGGCTTTCTCTTTGTTAGTGACAGAATTTTCACACTTTTAAAATTATTGTAATCTGTTGACATTAAGTCTTCTGGTAGTCATCTTGCTTTAAGGCTGCCACTTTGTTGAATGAGTTGTCTATCTTGGAGAGGATACGTCTATGATCAGTCCAGCACTCTATGCCACACATCTCTTTCATCACTCTCATATCCTGCCTGTCCCTTCTCCTTACAATGATATACTCTATTATATATAAATATTTGCTGTTAGGGTGCAACCATGAAGTTATATTGTGTTGGGTAAATGAAAGACAGAGATGCATACTTCAATAGTAAGTAGGCATGTACTGAACCATTAGGACTTCTATAACTTTCCATATAACTAGTGTAGTGTAGTGTTTCCAATGTAGGATGTGAGATCATTGAGAACAGGGGTTATGTCACCTTTTCTCTTTGTGTTCTTAGCACTTAATATAGTGCTTGGCACATGGAAAGTGCTTTCTTCCCTCCCTCTCTTTCTTTCTCTTGTTTTTTTTTCTTCTTTTTTCTTTTTTCTCTCTTCCTTCCCTTTCTTCTTTCCTTCTATTCACATATTCATTCATACACTCATATATCACTGTAGAAGCAAAAGACCTTTGAATAAAGAATAAACCAGTGGGTTTTCTTTATTCAAATGTCAGTGAACAGAGGGGCAGGTTATTCTTTCTCTTTTCATTTCAAAATGTTTGTTTAAATTATGTCAAAGGAAAATTCCTAGAGAATATTTTCTCATTTGATAGTCAATGATCCTGCCTTAACTTTGGCAGCTTCTACTGCTCTGTTTGGAATACATATTACAAGGTGTGTTACACTTTGAAATGTCTTAAAGAATATGTAAATTCCCAACTTAAAAGTCCTTTGCCACAGTTCTTTAGAGCTCATTTCTTTTCATAATCCTTAAGTATTATAATAAGGGCTACTCATGTGATAGCTATGCCTTGTCTTTCTCAGTATGTTTGTTACAAAACATCCTTATATACACTAAGATTTGTTTCTTTTTTAATAGAGGTAGCAAGGAGAGTCTACCTAGTCTTTGTTCTGTAGGCAATAGGAACTTGAGTTCAATTTCTGCCTATATCCTCTTAGCTGCATGACCATGGGCAAGTTATATAAACTGTGAAAGAATCTCAATTTCTTCATCAGTCAAATAAAGGATGATAATTATAACCATACTTACTAATTCATAAGGCTATTGTAAGATTCAAATGAGATAATGCATATTCTTGAAATGATAATGTGCTTGTAAACATCAATAATTTCTTATAATTAAATGTTTTTAATGTAAAATGAGCTATGTAATAATAATCAATAAGTCTTATATGTATTTTTACACTGGTAGAAATATGAAACAATCCCTATACACAAGAGCTTATATTTTAATGTGGGAAAGATATGTATAAAAGTTTTAACAGAAGAAACATAAGTATAATATATTTAAATAAATGCAAAGTAATTCAATACATAGTATTTTGGGAGTGAGGGTACTAGGAGCTGAAAGGATCAGAAAAAGATTCATATAAGAAGTTTGTATGAGCTGCACCTTGAAGAAAGAGCAATTTAAAGAAAAAAGGTGAGGTTGAAGCACATTAACAGCAAGGGGGATAGCCAGTGCAATTGTATGGATATGAGAGATGAGTAGAGATCCAGATGATGAAAACTACTATAGTGAAATTAATAAGTGTATTATAAAAATAATAGCTACAAGAATTTACTACATGAGTTATGAAAAAATTTAAATAAGGGAGAGATCACTTTATGTGTGATATACAAAAAAGGTATTATGGAAGGAATAGAGTTTAAATGGGTTATAAAAGATTGACAGGAGTTGGATAAGCAGAGAAGAGCAAGAAAGGGCATGGAAGGTGGGGAAAAAAACAATAGCAAAAATACAGAAATAGAATACAGAGAAAAATATAGAAAGCTGTATGTGGATGAAACATGTACAGAGGATGTTTAATAAATAATGGTAGGGATCTTGAATGTCAGATTAAGAAATTTGGATTATATAATGTGATTTAAAAAATCAACAACAATCTACTTTCAGGGAACAAGTGGAAAACATATGATATAATTTCAGCTAAATGAATAAAGGATAATTACCCCAAGAAAGGCTAAAAGAAGATCTTCTTTTATATTGATTAATACTTAAGAATATGAATGCTGATAAAAAATCTAAATAAATGTCTACTTGTTGACAGGAGTGATTTTGAAAACTAAAATGATAAGTGAATTTAATCAGAGATACAGTATAAATTGAAATCATTATAGAAAATATTATATGCAATTAACTTGAATGAATGCATATGTAATTATATATACAGAAAATATACAGAAAAAAACTTTTGACTATATCTAATAATAAGAACTGTTATTTATGCAGCATCTTAGAAATCACATAATGTTTTACATTTTCCCCCTTTTGATCCTTTTGATCTTATGAGATTCTGTCCATAATTTAATCCTTCAAAATGCAAATTCTTGATTATGTTGCTGTCAGTGCACTTCTTCTTCTCTGGAATTATTGCATCCTCAAAGGAAACAAAAAATGATTTGGCGCTAACTTTTTCCAAATGTGATTTATCAATTTAATTTTATTTATCTGAATATTTATGACTTCATTGCCCATGATTGTGTCTCCTGCTGCAATAGAAACAATCTGGGAAGACAATGGAAACATGTTTGGGGAACAAGATGATGGATTTTTAATTTTTGTAATTGTATTTTTTTATAATGAGCATGAATATGCTCAAATACTCAATGCAGCATCCTTGATATTTATAGTTTTATTCAAATTTTCAACCCTGTTAAAAATACAAATGTAATCATTAATTACCACTTTGATTGCTTATAATAAAAGTTAAATAAACACATATTCTGGCTCAAAAAACTTTCTGGATAAAAGAGAAAGTGATCTTTAGAACTAACTAAATTTAACTAATATGTAATATGCTGAAAGCCATCTTAGACAATAGACAAAATGATAATTTGAATGGTTGAATATTATTTAAATCAACAAAAAACATGTCACACAGTCACAAAGTCAGAACAAGGGAAAGGGGAAGATTATTAGTGACAATATATGATTCATGTTCCAATGGACTGAAAAGATGTAGCAGTTAGAGTTCATCTGAAAATTGTATTTAGCTTTCACACAATTATGTAATTGTGCTGAGATGCTTAGTTAAAAATGTACTTTTGAACTTAAAACATTGTTTACAGAAATATACTTTCTATATTAGGGGATTATTTCATTATAAATTGTGTCTTTCATTCTGTGGGGGTAAATTCTTAGAATCAGTTTATCCAAGTCCTGCTATTTTGTTTTTATATTTTTGTAAGTTTATTTATTTTTAATGCATATTGTTTTATGAGTTATGTTGGGACAGAAAAATAAGAATAAAAGGGAAAAACTATGTGTGAGAGAAAAAAACAGACAAAAAGAAGTGAACATAGCATTTGTTGATTTGCATTCATTCTTCTTAATTCTTTTTCTGGATGCAGATAGTATTTTTCTTTCTAAAGTCCATTGGAATTGCTTTGGATCAGTGAACTATTTAGAAAAAAGCAAGCTTTTCATAATTGATCATCATATATTCTTGCTATTATGCACAATGTAGTCCTGGTTCTTCTTGTTTTGCTCAACATTAGTTCATGTAAATCTTTCCAGGCCTTTGTATTGTCAGTTTGTTCATTTTTTATAGAACAGTAATATTTCATTACCTTCATGTACCACAACTTCTTCAGCCATTCCCCAGTTGATGGGAATCTACTAATTTTCAATTCTTTGCTACCACAAAAAGAGTTATTACAAAAATTTTTGTACATTTGTTTCTTTTTCTCTCCTTCATGATTTCCTTGGAATATAGACCCAGTAATGGCACTAGTTGGGTGAAAGAGTATGTACAGTTTTATAGCCCTTTGGGCATAGTTTCAGATTGACCTCCAGAATTATTGGATCATTTCACAATTCCACCAACTTTGCATTAGTATTTCAGTTTTTCCACATCCACTCCAAAATTCATTATCTTTTCCTTTCATCTTAGCCAATCTGAGAAGTGTGAGGTAGCACCTCAAAGTTGTTTAACTTTGCATTTCTCTAATTAATAGTGATTT
The DNA here is from genome assembly GCA_023553655.1 of Myrmecobius fasciatus. Lineage (NCBI taxonomy): Eukaryota > Metazoa > Chordata > Mammalia > Dasyuromorphia > Myrmecobiidae > Myrmecobius > Myrmecobius fasciatus. The sequence goes on from JAJPUD010017870.1 coordinate 26,626, forward strand.
GGAACTTTAATTTTGTCATCTGAAATTTTCTGTTTATAACCTTTGACCATTTATCAATTGGGAAATGACTTGTATTTTTATAAATTTGAAAAAGTTCTTTATATATTTTAGAAATGAGATATTTATCAGAAATACTGGCTGTAAAGATTTTTTTTGGTCAACTTTGCACTTCCATTTTAATCTTGTTTCTGTCGGTTTTGTTTGTGCAAAAACTTTTTCATTTAATGTAATCAAAGTTGATCATTTTGCTTTTCATAATGTGTCCTAGTTCTTCTTTGGTCATAAATTCCTCCCTTCTCCAAAGATATGATAGGTAAATTATTCCTTGTTCTCCTATTTTGTTTATGGTATCATTCTTTATACCTAAATTGTGCATTCTTTTTGACTTTACTTTGGTATGGGGTGTGAGATATAGGTCTGTGTTGATTTTCTGGTATATTATTTTCCAACTTTCCCAGCAATTTTTGTCAAATAGTGAGTTCTTATTCTAGAGGTGGAGTTTGGGGGTTTACCAAATACTAAATTGCTATAGGCATTGATTATTTTGTTATGTGCGTCAAATTTATTCTTCTGATCCACCATTCTATTTCTTAGCCAGTATCAAATGGTTTTGTTATTGGTATTTTACAATATAGTTTTAGGTTTTATACTGCTAAGGCACCAACATTTGTATTTTTTTTTTCATTAATTCCCTTGATATTCTTGACCTTTTGTTCTTCCAGATGAATTTTCTTATTTTTTTCCAGTTCTATGAAATTATGTTTTGACAGTTTGATATGGCACTGAACAAGTAGACCAATTTAGGCAGAATTATCATTTTTATTATCTCAGCCTAGTCATGAACAGTTGATATTTTTCCAGTTGTTTAGATCTGACTTTATTTGTATGAGAAGTGTTTTGTAATTATCTTCATCTAGTTCATGGGTTTATCTTGGAATGTAGATCCCTAAGTATTTTATTTTGTCTACAGTAATTTAAAATGGAATTTCTTTTTCTATCTCTTGCTGATGGGCTTTGTCATTAATACATAGAAATGCTGATGATTTGTGTGGATTTATTTTATATATTGCAACTTTGCTAAATCTATGAATTGTTTGCAGTAGATTTCTGCATAATTTTCTGATTCTCTAAGTATATCATCATGTCATCTGCAAAGAGTGATTGTTTTATTTCCTCATTGCCTGTTCTAATTACTTTAATTTCTTTTTCTTTTTTTATTGCTAAAGCCAACATTCCTAATACAATGTTGGATAATAGTGATGAGAATGGACATCCTTGTTTCACCCTGATCTTATTCAAATGTAGCCAGCTTCTTTCCATTACAAATAATGCTTCTTTTAAGCTTTAAATACTGCTTTTTTTTTTAAAGGAAAACTGCCTTTATCCCTATGTTCTTTAGTGTTTTGAATGGGAATGGGTGCATCTATTGAGATTATCAAATGACTTCTGTTTGTTTTTATATTAATAGCTACTATGTTAATAGATTTTTTTTTGATATTGAAATAGCCCTGCATTCCTGATATAAATCCCACTTGGTCATAGGGTTGTTGTTGTAATCTCTTTGCTAATATTCTATTTAAAATATTTGCATCAATATTCATTAGGGAGATTGATCTGTAATTTTCTTTTGCTGTTTTGGTCCTTCCTGGTTTAGTTATCAGTGTCATATTTATGTCATAGAAGGAATTTTGTAGCACTTTTTCTTTATCTATTTTTCCAAATAGCTTGCATAGTATTATTTCCTCAAATATATGCTTATATATATGTATACATATATATAT
>JAJPUD010017871.1:0-30146 GCA_023553655.1 Myrmecobius fasciatus
GCTTGCTGTCCTGGTTAGTTCAGCTGCACCTAGTAAAAAACGGATACTTGAACCTGAGCCTTGATGCATGGTAGGAGAAGTAGCAAGGCAGGCACAGGGAGCCTCGTCCATGTATGACAGGGCACCTGTCCTGGAGTTTGGCACCCCTCCTAGGCAGCTATAGAACTTACAGACAGCTGTAGCACAGACATATCCTGTGCTTGCTGTCCTAGTTAGTTCAGCTTCACCCTAATAAACAATGGGTAGCTTGAACTTGGGCCTTGATACATGGATAGGAAAAGAAGGGTCAGCATGGCATAGGGAACACTGGCCGTGGCATCTGTCAAATCCTCCATCTATCTGCTTTTTCACCTTTGTGTGATGCCAGTCCCTCCCTCTGGCCCTCAGTTTCGTCTTCTGTCAAGTGAGGAAGCTGGATGAGGTGATTCTGAGGTCTCTCTCTCCTGGGCTTATTTAGGAAGCTAAGTGCACTAAGAGACTTAAAATGAGAAAGGCCCAAGTTCAAATTCTGTGTCAGATTATTTATTAGCTGTGTGTTCCTGGACAAGTCAATAAGCCTTTTCTGCCTTTGTTTCCTCGTGTGTAAAATAGGGATAATATTAAACTAGCATCTACTTCAAAAACATGAAAACATGTTAAGTATTTTACTAAATTTAAAACATTAACATAAATGTTAGTTGTTGTTATTACTCCTTCTCTACTCTCCATTCCAGTGAAATGAGCCTATCAGCACTCCTGCATCTATACCTTAACATAGGTGGTCTCCCAGGTTGGGAAGACCCCCCCATTGCCTCTAACCCCTTTGGCCCAGTAGCCATCTTCTACATCTGAATCTTCCAGAGGACATAAGCTCTCTGAGACAGAAACTGTTGCAACTTTTTTCTCCATGTCCCTAAAGTCTAATCCGGTGCCTTGAACATATCCAAAATCTTCTATTTCAAACTTTATAGAAGCTAAATCTTTAATTGCTATTAGACAAAAAAAAGGTATGATTTTAAACAGACAAGATTTCTTCAAGGTCTACCCTACTCAAGGACACAAAATATGGTCCTGACTTTTCAAGGACTACACAGTCTAGTTGGGTAGATAAAATATACAACCATGAAAATCAAAATAATGAGACCATTCCTGCCTCTCCCTTCATGAGCCCTTTCTCCTCTTTCCTGTGCTTCACTGTGATGTCTTCTTGCAGGGGGACCCAGAATCCCAAGCACCTGTCTGTCTAACCCATGCCAGAATGAGGGCACCTGCCTGGAGACGGACCAGGGCTACATCTGTGAATGTCCCGATGGGTACACGGGCCACAACTGTGCAGAAAGTAAGCATGGCATTGGTTCCCATCAGAGCCCCCTGAACCCTGACATCTTCAAATGGGGGGCAGTCAGAGAAACAGAGTGGCTTGGCCACTGGTGAGTGAGGCAGAGCCCCAAGCTTAATTGCTTCATCAGTCACTTCACCAATGTTTCACTAAGGAAGGGTCAATGACAGGGGAGTGTGTATGTGTGTGTGTGTGTGTGCGCACACACTAGCATTCATGGAGGTGAATGAATGCATTTATGGGAGTTTGTGCTGGGACAGAAAAGTTAGGGGGACACATGGAAGGAATCAATTGGGCTGTGACCAAGGCGACATCACGAGGCATCTCTTTGCCTTTCTCTCCCCTCCTGTCCATACACAAGAGGAAGGAGGCAAAGCCCTTCAGAGAGGAACGTGGCATTCCCACAGGCGGGCACCCAGGAGAGAAATGCTGCAACTATTGTTTAGACCTGGAAAAAAAAAGAACTTCTCCTGCTGCCTATAGGTAGCCTTTAAAAGCAGGGAGAGTCCCAGGTTTCTGGGCTGTGTCACACCAAGGAAGGAGGGCAAGCCAGGAAGGCTTTCCTCCAAGGAGGGAGGAAACATGGAGGAAGCAGCATGGTTCTGGGCAGTTTGTTTTGTGAGCCTACAGGTCCCTGTGCTATCTGAGTTCCTGGGGAAAGTTTTATGAGTTAATCTGGGTTGTAACCCACCTGAGATCTCAGGCGGAACATGCATCCCCAAGTGCTTGGCAATAAGAGTGCTGGTTTACCACCAGCTGTCCCTTCCCAGCAACACCTTCTGAGCACTCTGAGTTCTCCTGGGCACGCCCGAGTCAGAAGTCCAGGATTCTGGCAGCCAGGAGGACTGGACCCTAACACTCTGGGTCCTTTCTCTCTTTTCTGAAATTTTTGTTGCTATCTTTCATTTTCCAAGTCTCCCCGGATCTTCCTCCAACCCCCTCACAGAAGGCTATCCCATATAACAAAAACATTTTTAGAGAAAAAGAGGACAATTCAGCAAAATTGATGAATAGATCCATAAATTCTGACGGACGCTGAGCAATGCTTGCATGCCCACAGACTGCCCGAGTGCCGAGCAGTGGGTGCCAACGTTTCCCCTTCCTCTGCGTTGGGGCCATGCTTGGGTTTTTGGCCATTGGGCATCTCTCCCTTTGGCTTTTTGGGTAAATTTTGTTATCTCCACGTCTGCTGTCATCGTGACTATTTACACTGCTTTCTTGGCTCTGCATCGGCTCATCAAAGCCTCCCCACGCTCCATCTCCTTCATCCTTTCTGCCAGCATCCATTTCCTCGGCCTCCTCTGCAGCAATCACTCGAGCCCCGTCCCGCTTAATGGCAGCGACTTTCTTTCCAGCCTTTTGCTACCAGTACAAACCCAAAGCCGCTGCTTACAAACATGTCAGCATCTCGGGTCCTTTTTTCTCACCCAGGGGTGTCCTTGTTTCTGGGTCATTTGCAGAGCTCCCTGAAGACTGTGAGTGCCGCAACGGGGGGCGATGCCTGGATGGGAACTTCACCATCTGCCAGTGCCCCCCAGGATATTTCGGACTCCTCTGTGAATTCGGTAGGGAGGGCAGGAGGCAAATGTCTCCTTTTACTTTCTTTGACACAAAACTCCACACCCAGCCCAAAGATGACAAGGCCCATTCCCAGCCCCAGCTGGCCTGCCCACCTGCAGCTGCCCCAGCACCCCTCTAGATCCCTTCTGTTACCCCACAGGCTGATGTTTCCCCCTCAGTGGGGCATCTCCAGCTTGAGCTAGTAGCCATCTTCACTGAAAAGAACTTCTTAGGTGGCACAAGACAGACACAAGCTGCTCTTGGGCCAGGCATTTAGGGTTTCGGTGCCTCAGTTTCCCCATTAGTAGAGGAGGGGTTTTAACTAGATAGATGGCTTCTGTGTTACATTCTGGCTCTAAATCTTTGATGCCTAAAAAGGGGGTGGTGGGGGGAGGAGAGGAGACAGAGACAGACAGAGAGAGGTGGAGAGGGAAGGAGAAAGAGACAGGGGAAGAAGGGAGGGAGGGAGACAGAGAAAGAGACAGAGAAAGAGGGAGAGACAGAGAGAGTCAGAGGGAGGGGGGGGGGAGGTAGAGGGAAGGAGCAGGGGAAGAAGAGACAGACAGGGAGGGAGGGAAAGGGAGAGACAGAGAGAGATCCATAGTAGCCACACTCTTCCTAGTCAAACAGGAGATGACACCTGGGAGTTTTCTCCCTTCTCTTCCCAGGACAAGTCAGTGGTAAAGGTGAGGGCCATGGTTTTGCAGGGAGAGGCGCACTCTCCCGGAGAGAAATCAGCCAGGTCCCCCATCTTTGCTGCTACGAGCAAGGAATGGGCTGGGGGAGCTCCCAAGACAGAATCAAGACCCGGGGAAAGTACCGGAAGTTTTCAGAAGTGACTCGCGCAGGAGAGCCAAGGAGGGAGCGTGTCTATCGCAAGAGGGGCTGATCTAGGCCATCTTGCACACAGTGGGCATTTAATAATTCTTGTTGCACACACCTGGATTCTAAAAATCAAACCAAAAAAGCCCCCCCCCAGGTCCTGGGACTCCCACCCCATCCTCCACAAAGACACCGAAGAGAGGGAGCCTCACTTTCCTTCGGGAAGAGAGTGGCAGGTAGCTCTCGGCCTGGAAAGCCAGACAAGCGGCGCAGGGTCCGGGCTTCCACTCTCTAGAGGACAGGCCAGGGCCGAGCCTGACCATCCGAACCCGGTTCTGTGAATCCAAGGCCAGGAAAGCAACGAGCATAATGGGGGTGGGGGGGGTGTCTCCTTTGTCCCTGCAGAAGTCACTGCCACACCGTGCAACGTAAACACCCAGTGTCCCGACGGCGGCTACTGCATGGAGTACAGCGGGAGTTACCTCTGTGTGTGCCATACCGACTACGGGGCCAACCACTGTGAGTGGGGTGGGAGTCTGGGAAAGAAAGCCCCAGGGGGCACAGGAGAAGGGTGAGCCCATGGAGTGGGTCACAGTGGGAAGGAGAGGGGTCTGCAAAAAGCGTCCTGGCTTAGCTCCAGTGCGAACTAGCTGTGGGACCTTCGCTAAGCCACTTGGGCTCTCTAGGATTCAGTTTCCCCACTTGTAAAGCAAGGTGATTGGACGGTCCCTTACCACTCCAGAGCCATGATCTGATAAAATTATTTCTTCATGAAGACCTGGGAAAGAGAGGGGATGGATTGGGGTGCAAACCAACAATCAAACCAGTCAGGAGAAAATCTGGAGAAGCTTGTGAATTCTGGGCACCCTGGGTGGGAAGGCAGCATCTTGAGGACATCCACACGGGTGGCTGCCTGGCACCCTCTCAGGAAGGGGTAAAAGGAAGCCCGCTTCTCCAGCTGGTATCTCTGCTTCCCCAGCGTTGCCCTCCCCCTGTGACTCGGACCCCTGCCTCAACGGGGGCTCCTGTGATGCCCACGATGACTCCTACACATGCGAGTGCCCACGAGGCTTCCACGGCAAGCACTGCGAGAAAGGTACGGTTCTCCCTCCAGACCGCAGCTTCCGTCTGCCACCAGCCAGGCTTGGTGCTTTCCCTTCAGGACCCTTGAGCAGGCCAAGACTGCTGACTAGGCAGCAGATAAAGGGCGGGATGCTGCCCGTCTGGGTGGCCAGGAGGTTAGAGATCTGGACTCCATTCTCACCCCCAATGATGGCTCCCTCAGCCCCAGGTCACACGCAGCCCGATAGGAAGCCCCAGCCCTGACATCGCCCCCCCAGGGGCCAGGAGACCTGCAGGCCATACCCTCCTCCCCCAGCTTCCCAGATACTTAAAAAGATGGCCACATAGGTCCACGTTAGCTGTCAAGGATGACGAGGTAGCGATGGAGTCCTTCCCCAGAACTACGAGCGCTTTTTGTCCCTGGGGCAAGTCTTACAAACCGTCCCAGGAAAACCATCTCAAACAAACTTTTAAGGCAAATTCTGTGGGGCGTCTTTAGGGGTCTTCCTTGTCTGGGCCCTTGCTCCCTGGGCTGGGGGTCTCCATTTCTGCCCTGATAAAACCCTGTCCTTCCCCAGCTTCTCCCCAGGAAGCCATGGTTCAGGTGGGAAATGTCCTCCCCAGAAGGGGGGAGTCCAGGGGAGAGTTTGGAGACTGAAGGTGGGGAGCAGCCCTGGGGCGGCCGGGCTCTTCCTCTCCCCTCTTTCCTCAGTAAGGCCGAGACTGTGCAGCTCTGGGCCCTGTCGGAACGGTGGGACGTGCAAGGAGTCCAACGGGGAGTACCAGTGTAGCTGCCCCTATCGCTTCACGGGAAAGCACTGTGAGATAGGTAAGACCCTCGGGCCAGGGCCCAGCAAAGGAAGGTCAAGGGCGGGCAGCCCCCAGAGGAGCCGTGGGCCGGCGGCACTGATGCCTCTCGGTCCGTTTGCAGGAAAACCAGACTCTTGCGCCTCTGGCCCGTGTCAGAATGGAGGGACGTGCTTCCATTACATCGGCAAATACAAGTGTGACTGTCCACCAGGGTACTCCGGGCGGCACTGTGAGATAGGTGAGGGAGGCAGGTGGGCAACCTGGGTGGGGGCAGGGGGACCCCAACTTTTCCCATTCGACCTCGTGGGCCACGGTACCTAGGGACTGAATCTTGAGAAACAGAACTCCATGTACCATGACTGCCGTCCGGCCGATCCAAGCTCCCAGCCCGTGGACGGAAGGCCAGATGGCACAGTCCAGGCAGCTCCCACTATGTGCCCATTACCTCCAGCTCTGCTTCCAGGAAGATCCTAGGCCGTGTTAGAGAAGGCTGGGTGGGGAGGGGGAGTTCTCCCAAGGAGAGGATCACAGAGAGAAGGGGCCATAGAGATCTCTTAGATCCCTCCCTGTCCGAGGCCCAAGCTCCTTCTTCTGCCTCCCTGGCAAATGGTCAGTTATCCTTAGATGGAACAACTCCAGCAATGGGCACACCTCTGGTGGGGAAAAAGAAACTCCGTTCCACTTGGGGGGACAGCCATCATGGTCAGGAAGCACTTCCTCAAATCACATGTCTATTTGTGACTTCCCCCAAGGCTCCTTGTTCTGTGTCCCCAGGAGGCTTGGCCATCCTCCATGTTGTCCATATCCGCTTGGCAAGTACTTATTAAGCACTTTCTGTATACCAGCCATTGAGCTAGGTATTGTGGATATGAAAACAAAGGACAGAATAGTCACCACAAGAGAAGGGAGTGAATTCCAAAATGGAAATACAAAATAGACGCCATATTGATACTGAGTAATTTCTGGGTGGGGGATGGCAGCAACTGAGATCAGCCATGACAGTCTTTCTATGTAAAGGAGAGCCTGAGTGGAGCCTTAAAGTGAGGGAGCCGATGAGGGAGGACATTCTAGTCATGGGAGATCTCCTGGGCAAAGGCATGGAGATGGGAAATGAAATGTCACGCAGAAGAAACAGCCAACAGGCCAGTGGAAGAAGAGGTTCTGGCAATAAGTCCGGAAAGATGAGCTGGATCCAGACCAGGAATGTCCTTCAAAGGCACAGAGAAGTTTGTCTTTTATCCCAGAAGCCCGAGGGAACCAAGAGCTGGAGAGAGCTCAGTTTTCCCTACAATACTTTTCAGCTCACAGTCCACTCCCAGAGTTGCTCTCTAGCACTCTCCAATAATTCCAGATTTGGCTTTTTGGACCCCAGTGCGGGATTTTACATTTATCCTTCTCAGAGTCAGCTCATTATGCCCGCCGGGTCTGGTTTGGGATCCCAATTCTGTCATTCAGAATCCCTCCTTTCTTCCCTGGCGGCGCACACAAAGTGGATGTGTGCTCGTTCAGATCACTGCTACAATAGGTTAGAGAATTAAGTAAATAAACTTTCCCCGCACTTGGAAAGTTTAGCTCTGTCCCCTGTCTCTGTGCAGCCAAGGGGACTCAGGCTAGCAATTGGCACCGAGGGCAGCCTCTGGCACTGGCTTTGCCTGCCACCCCCATGTCAGATGTGGCCCACAAGAATCCTGACTCGGGCCATTTAGAGGGGTCTGGGGGGATTCAAGTGCTTTCTGGCTGTCTCTTTCCAGCTCCCTCTCCTTGCTTTATGAGCCCCTGTGAAAATGGGGCCACCTGCAATGATCTGGGCACAGACTACACCTGCCGCTGCCGTGCTGGGTACACTGGGAAACGCTGCCAGTCAGGTAAGGGACCAACAGTGCTTTGTGCTGGGGAAAGCAAAAGCCCCCACGGGCAGGGACGATGTATGGTAGCTAGGTGCACAGCAGGTACATGCGGAGGAGATGGAGGCAGCCTTACAGGGGAAGGTGCTAGCAGGTGGGAGCACAGGGAGGAGCCTCCTGCAGAAAGCCCACCTCAAGTATGGGCACCCCACTGCCCTGAGGCCCTTTGTAGATGGGGGAGCAGGAGCAGGAAGCACAGGCTGAAGTTCCAGCTCCCACTCTGATCTGAGTGTCCGCTGTCCCTGGGGCTGCCTCTCCATCCGAGGTGCTCCCTCCTTGGGAAGTAATACCATGGAAGTAGAATCGCCCCCATCCTGGACCGCAAGATCAGCACTCTGGGGCCAAGCTTGCCTTTGGTCTTCTCCAGAAGGGGTGGGGAGGCTGAGGAGGGGAAAAGCAAGGCTGGGAGCCAGGAGGGGCTGGATATGGGCCCTCTCCCCAAGAAAGCCTTGGCCCCAGGAGCTGCCCTCCGAGTGTGAGACCTCCTCAGGGTAAAACTTGGATCCTTCGCTTAGTTTTTCTCCCACCAACACTCCCCATTCATTACGTGAGTGATTGGATCCCAGGTTCTCACAAGCCCAATCACGCGGGCTCTAAACTTTCTCTCCCCCAGTGGTCCAGTCCTCTCAGAAGTAACTGTGGCTTTTCTCCCCCCCCCCCCGCCATGCTCTCCTCGTCTCTCAGAGGTGGACTGCGGTACCCCCAGCTCAGTGAAGAACACCAGAGTGAGATTTAACTCCACCAAGATGGGCTCCCTGGCAGAATACGAGTGTGAGCAGGGCTACGTCCTCAGCTCCGGGAACAACCCCAGAGTGTGCAGAGCACACGGCCTCTGGAGCGAGCCCCCGCAGTGTGACGGTGACTGGGTCGTGGGAATGTGCCAAGGTTCTCCCTGAAAATTGGGGTGGGGGAAGGGCTGGAGAACCCCGAGTCTAGACACCCCCTCACTGCTCTAGCTGATTCTGTGCCATGTGACAGGGCAAATGGAGAGCCTAATGGTGGGTATCTGAGACTAAAGTGGGAAGACACCAGCTTGTAGGACCCAAGACAAGGCTTTTCATTTCTCTGGGCCTCAGTTTCCCATCTGTAAAATGGGATCACTGACTTGATGCCCTCAAAAGTCCCACTCTGAATCAGAGCTTCTCCCAGTCTCAGAGAGGAGGACTGAGTCCATTTTTAGGGGCAATCAGCTCCAGTGAGCCCCAATTTCATGTCGGCTTCCAGACTAATAGCTACAACTCCTTCACATTAGTGATTCCCACTCACCCACTGGCTTCTCAAGGTTTTCACTGGATTTTCCCAAAATCCTCCTTACAAGGATAGGGCATAGATGTATGATTAGCCTAGGAAATTCCCAAATGAAGAAAATCCCTCTTCCAAAGCAGGTCAGCTCCTTCTCTCCAAGTTACAGCTCAAGAGCTCTCTCGATCTCTGAGAGGCTGTGACTTGCCCAGGATCATCCAACTTGTGGGCCAGAGGCAGGACTTGGACTCAAAAGCTAGCACTCCCCACTGTGCCAGACTGCCCCAAACCAAATTAATGGCTAAAGAGAACATTTCCCTCCTTTCTTCCCCATCAATGCTCGACATCTTTTAGAGGTCAACGAGTGTGAATCTCAGCCTTGCCTGAATGGAGGCTCCTGCAAGGACCAGATCGCCGGCTTCCTCTGCGTCTGTGGCTCGGGATACATGGGACCCCACTGCGAGCTGGGTAAGTGGATCCTCTGGCAGTTACCTGGAGCAGGAAGGGAAGGGCACCTGTGGCCTACAGGTAACTGTTTGTTAGGTGTGACATCACGAGGAGGTCAATGAGGGAAAGGTCACAGGGATTGCCCTCTAAGTGCAGATTAGCTATGCATACACACACCACTTTACTTCTCTCTGGCCAACCATTTATACGGAGCAGCTCGATGGGGACCCCTGCACACACTATTCACAGCAGCGTTTTTGTGGTGGCCAAAAAACCCTGAGACTGAGGGGGTCCCTCTGATCTGTGAGTAACGAAGTCCTCTGCACTGCCCAAAGGGAAGAGAATGGCATGGCGCCAGTAGAGACCCTGAGGCAACATTGCTGGATGGACAAAGGGCCAGCCCCAGAATCGGGATGTCCCAAGTTTGAACCCTGCCTCTGACCAGTCCTGGCTGTGTGACCCGGGCAGTCCCAGGGACAGCGGCAGAAGAGTGGCTAGTCTGCCCTTGTGCCAGAGTTTCTTCACTGGAGTTCTCTACACCGGTGAAATCAGAGGTCCAAAGGAAAAATGAACCCCAGAAGGAATCCTGAAAAGCATGGGCAGGCCGCCTTCTACCTCCCCTTGGCAGGGACCGTCTCCAACCGTGCCTCTGGCCCGCTCCTCTCAGAGCAATGCTCTCAAACCAAGCCCAGGAAACGTGGCTGAGGTTCCAGTTGGGCCTGCTCCTCCCAGCTGGTCCTTCCTTGCCTCAGGGGGTCTCAGGAGGGGCATTCTCTCTGCCCACAGGAGTTGTCAAGACAAGGGATTCTCCTTTGGGGCTCCTAGCCCCCCCAGCAGACGGCACTAGCCTCTCTCCTTCCCTCAGACTCTCCCTCCCATGACCTTCCCAATCCGTGCACGGGGATCAGCAAATAATAATATAATAATAAGGCTTCTCAGGCTGCAGGCTTAAGAAACAAAGTCAACGACTGGGCAAAGCTCAGACAAGTTGTTCCCTGTGCAAGCGGGAAAGCCCGAGGTTCCTATCCAAAGGGCAATGGAGAGCCCCAGTCTCAGGATCTTTGGGGGGGACAAGAGGGGTCTGGCCCAGCCTGCTTTTGGCCAATTCTCTTGGGCTCCCACATGCGCTCCCATTTTCAGTGCTGTGACTTCCCCTCCCCACGATGCCTCAGGATGAGGGGCTCCCTCCTCCGTCAGAACCAGGGCAAAGTGCTGAGGGGAGCACGCCGGGAGCCTGATCTGCAGCCCCCCATCCCTGTGGTGACACTGAGGCAGCCAACACTTCCCTAAATGGGTACGGAGTGAAGCTGCAGACTGAGGGCACCCAAAGCGAGCCAGAGAATAGGGAGAACTTGGCTGACCGCCTCCCTCGGCTTCCCTTTTTCTGCCGAGCCTTCGACCACAAGAACCAATGATGATTTTCAGCTGCTTTTCATCGCCTGCTAGCCTGAGTGGTGAAACTTGTTGGAGGGCCAATCCATCAGCACTGATTAGGCACCTACTGCGTGCAAACACTGTGCCAATCAACAGGGATAAAAAACAAAACCCGAAGGCCGTCCGTGCCTCTAAAAGGTTACATTCTGCCAGGGGTGACCTACCAGGGAAACAGAAATGGATAAAGAGGGTGATCCGGGGAGAAGGGCTCCTTAGGGGATCAGAATCCAGACTCTGAGGAGGAAGCTGGCTCTGGAACCCAGAGATGGGAGCAGGAAGGAAGGGCAGGGGGAATGGGCCTAGAAAGCAGGGCTGTAGCCAGACAGAGAAGGGCCAGACAATGGGGAGACACCTTGAAAGAGTATTTCAGCAGCTGAAGGGAGGGGAGAGACTAGAGCACGGGAGTGGGCTCCTCCTGGTCTGCACCAAGGCCATGGCGGGGAAAAGCAGACCCTAGGGAGGCTGGGAAGGGAGAATAAAGAGTTGTTGGCAATGATTAAAGATTATGGGATGAGGGAGATGAGGAAGCATGGCAGTGCCCACAAGGGAATCACACAGGTGGGGAAGGGAGTGAAGGAAGGCAATGGCTCTCGCTGGTGGGTCCCAGCCATCAGACAATCGGGCCTTCCTCAAGGGCTGTGCGGGCACCTCTCTGATGTAACCGCGCCAGCTGTGCCATCCCAGGGAGGGGCCCCCATCACTACCAGGGCCTGAATCATTTGGGAAGGAGAGTTTTCCTTTCCTTTCCTTGCTTACTAAAGCCCGTGATGACCACAGACACAAATCCTTGATTTCTGAGCAGACGTGGACGAGTGCCAGTCGGAACCCTGTAAAAACGGAGGCACCTGCAAAGATCTCCCGGCATCCTTCGCTTGCCAGTGTCCTGTGGGCTTTGTGGGAATCCACTGTGAAAAAGGTGAGACGTGAGGGCCGCAGCTGGAACTCCCTCCTTGGCCCTCTCTCTGCCGAGTGGCTATGCTGCCCCCCCAGCTCCCCCCCTCCTCCTCCCCCTCACGCCAGCTGCTTTAACCACTGTGTGGATGGGGGGGGGGGCTTGTCTAGAAGTGGACGCCTGTGACTCGGGTCCCTGTCAGCACGGAGGGGAGTGTGAGAACGACGGCGGCTCTTACCTGTGCGTCTGTCCGGAAGGTTTCTTCGGCTACCACTGCGAGACAGGTGAGTTGTGCACAGGTGGGAGCATGCCGGGCAAATCCCAGCGCTGCCCTGCTTTCCAAGCAGAAGCCCGGAGGGGGCAAGCCTGGGGATGAGAACCCCCGAGTTCCAGGCTCAGCTTTGCAGAGTCTGCGGTTGTCTCATCTCTAAAATGGGTATAATGCGACCCTCGGGGTCTCGGCAAGGACCATGGGCGTCGTTGTGCTAACGGCCCCCTTTAGTTACTCTTACTGGCCCAGAATGCCTTGCCAAAGGCGTTTCTGGGAGCCTGCAAATGTCACCAGCCCCCTTAGCCAGGCTTCACACTGCCTCCTTGGGGCACCAGCATCCTTCTCACCCGGCCCCTTCCTTCTCTGTGAGTCTGGATTCCCAGGGCCGGCTGTAAAGTTCTAGAGCGTGGAAGTGGGGGCAGGGAAGGGGACCCTTCTTTTCTACCTCCCAGCACACCTAGTATGGTGTTAGAGGCACAAGAACCGAGGTTCGATTGGCCCTTGGGTTTCGTTCCGTTGTGGAACTGGCCCCGAGAGCTGGGGCCTGAGCACGGCCCCTCTGCCTCCTGAGGGCAGCGATGGCGCTTTTACCTCCTGCTTTAAGGTGCTCCTAAAAACCACCTTTAAAGGGGCTTTGGTCATGATAGCCCCCAGTAGCAGAGGGGGAGTCGCCGCATCATCCATTTAACAAGGAGGAGGATGAGACTCTGAGTCACTTGGGGATTCGCCCCCAGGTCACACACTTGGGTCCACGTGCTGGATCGCCTCTCGTTATTCCTCCCCAGATCTCTACCCCACAACTGACCAGGTCAGACAAGCAGTGTGGCTCTGGGCCATCAAGTGGGACCCAGGAATTGTCCCGAGCCCGACGGCCACCAGAGACCCTCCTCCGTCTACACTGGGCAGTGTCAGGCTACACGGGAGACAGACTTGGGGTTCTTAACCTACAGCTCATCTACCTGGCTCCTTTCTAGTTTAATCATTTAGTGAGAAAGCATCCACAGGATTCGCCAGCCTGGCCAAAAAGGGGAGAGCAAGTCAGGCCCCGGCAGGCTACGGCATGTGCCCGGGGGCTGCTGGGTCTGTGACTCTGAACGGCCCCCCCCCTTCAGGCCTGTTTCTTCCCCTGTCAAAGGAGGAAGTTGGAATCCTCAGCTCCCCTGGCCATAAGGGAAGCACGGTGATGTAGAAAGCGCTAAACGGGGTCTCGTCCCGGCCGCCACCGACTGACCGGCTGACCCTCGTCCACACCTTCCTTACAGATTAACACAAGCAGAGCCAATGCTCCCTTAAGTTGTGGAGGCCAGATGAGACCGGCCGGAGGAAGTGGCTTGCTGTCATTTGTCAGGGGCCACACAAGGGGTCTGCTTGCTGTTGACCCACCTGCAAGGGGGACAGTATTTAAAAGGGGCCCGGGCTTCAGGACCCTGGAGAGGGACGATCGGCCAGGTTCCCCCTCAATCTCACTTTCCTTTCTTATTCAGCGAGCGACCCATGTTTCTCCAACCCCTGTGGAGGCCGAGGTTACTGTCTGTCCAGCAACGGGTCCCACAGCTGCACCTGCAAGGTGGGCTACACCGGCAGAGACTGCGCCAAAGGTAAACGGGAGGGGCGGGCCCAGGCCGAGGACTGCTGAGGGGCAGGCCCAAGCCAGGGCTTGCTGGGCCAGCCTAGCCTGAGCAGGGCAGGGTGGGAACCCTGGGGACCGCCAGGCCGGGCCCTGACCGGGAGATGGAGAAGTCTGAAGTCCCTCTTCCCAGGGGAGAGCTGGCAGAGGAAACTGAGAGCTCCCTTGGCTTGGGAAGCACCTGTCGGAGCAAGGGATGTCTTCCCGAGAGTCAGTGTCCAGTCCCGGGACAAGCATTTGTGACACTCCTACCCTGTGCCAGGCCCCGGTGGGGACACTTGGTTACCAGGGCTTTGCCCTCACGGAGGCAACATTCTATGGGGAGACGACGAGACACAGGCAGGAAAGAAATGCAGTTGTTTCTGTGGGAGGCTCGGCCCCTGAGACAGGGAAAGGGGGACAGGTCCTACGGGCACAGGCGGGGGGGGGGGACGCCGGGGCCGAGTCTTTGTAGCCCAGAGGCTCCTGCCTGTGGCATCCACAGCAAGTTGGAGACGGGCAAGATGGGTCTGAGGGTTCCTCTAAGGGGACCCCAACGCCAAGCCCGAACCCTCAGCCTGTGCTCGTTCTGGGCCTTCCTCGCTTCCTGCTGTTCCAACGGCAGGAGTGGTGGAAGAAGGCGGAGGGTCCCCCGCTGACCGGCCTCCCCGACCACCTCTGACAGCATTAGTCTCCAGGCTCGCTCGGCGTGGCGAGGGGCAGCGGGCAGGCCCGGTCTTTCTCACCCCCGATTTACACTTTCCTCTCATGGGCTCGCTCCCCCAGAGCTGCTGCCGCCCACAACCCTCAAGGTGGAAAGGGTGGAGGACAGCGGGGTCTCCATCTCCTGGCGTCCCCCCCGAGGACCCGGCGGCCAAGCAGATGATCGATGGCTACGCCGTGACCTACGCCTCCTTCGACGGCTCCTACCGACGGACAGACTTTGTGGATCGCAGCCACTCTGCCCACCAGCTGCGGGCGCTGGCCGCGGGCAAAGCCTACAACATCTCCGTCTTCTCGGTCAAACGCAACGTGAACAACAAGAATGACATCAGCAGGCCGGTGGTGCTCATCACCCGCACGCGTGAGTGGCCCTGGGGCCGGAGGGGGGTCCCTCGACCCAGCTGCGGCCATCAGCTTTTCTTCAAGACCCCCAGGGCAGGCCATCTCCTGGGCCCCCAAGCACCCCATGGCGCTCTGGGCCAGCTGTCACTGGGGGAAGCTTTCTTCTTGTTTCTCCCCCGTCCCCCCCTTTCAGCTTTTACCCCCGGCCTCGTTCCGTTCTCGGCTCCGTAAGGGTCACAAGATTTCGGACGTCTCCCTGAAACCCCCTTCTAGAGACTGAGCGTCACCAGGGCCCCTCCAGATGTCCCCTCACACCTCAGGGACAGCACTGCCCGTGACCTTTCAGACTCCATCTCCGTGCTTAACGGCTCTGGTTGTACCGGATGCAGAAGTCAGTCAGCAGGCACTTATTAGGCACCGGCGGTGTGTTGGGCACAGGGCTAAGCACAAGGGGAGCTCACGTTCTAAGTGGGGGGTCACCAGCACCGGGGGAGCCTCCCACTGTCCCCAGCTCTCCTCCTTCAGCCAGCCAGAACTTTTGCCCTAAACCTCTTCTTCCAGAAAGCGTTTGCTCCTCTGAAGCTACAGAGCACATCTTTACATCTGCACGCATGCTTGCATTTAAGCCCGGAGCTTTTAGTTCCCAGCTTTGTCTGAGATAAAGACCAAAGACTTAAACAGTTGGTCGGGGTCATCCCCTCTCAAATTTTAGGGGTTACATTGTGGGAAGCAACACGCACTAAGGGCTGAACTCTCCAGACTTCCAGATCCAAATCTGTGGTCCTATAAAAACTGTCTAATAAATTCCAAAGCTAATTCAATTCAGAAGCATTCAGTAAGTGCCTACTGTGTGCCAGGCCCTGTCCTTTGTGCTGATAATATAAAGAGGGCCCTGCCTTCCCGGGCCTTGCACTCTGTCTATTTTAGGATTATAGGGACTACTGGTCTCATCCACTTATCATTTTTCTTTTTTCCTAAGGCGTTTGGGGTAAAGTGACTTGCCTAGGGCCACACAGCTAGTCTGAGGCCAGATTAGAACTCAGGTCCTCCTGACTTCAGGGCTGGTGACCTAGCTGCCCCTCACTTATTATTTTAAATAAAGACTTGAAACTTGGCCCTGTCACCCTAGAAAAGCCCTAGAAAAATTTCACTTTTGTAGGTCCCCATTCCCTCATCTGTAAGTTTGCCTTACCTGTTGATGGGACATTGCATCGAATCGCCTCTCGGGGGTCCTTCTGACACCGAGATCTATGGCTCGGGGATTGCCGTGGATAACCAAGAATGGTCCAGCTGGAGCAGAAAGACCCAAACAAAAGGGTCTTTCTCCGGCGATTCTTCCCGTCACCCCTTAAACACAAGACAGTTTCCAAGCCCTGTCCTCACTCACCTTGGGTTTACTATATTACTTCTGCATTTGGTCCAATCCAGCTCACACTCATTAAGAGCCTTCTCCTGCAAGGCTGCGTCCCAGAGTCCTGGGCGTCCCCCTAACAGTCCCTCCTGCCTGACCAGGAGCTCCTTCATCCCTCCAGGGCCTCGGCCTGTGCAGGGCTTTGAGATCACCAATGTGACGGCCTCGTCAATCACAGTCCAGTGGGCTCTCCACAAGGTCAAGCACTCCACCGTCAATAAAGTCCGGGTGTCCATCCGCCGCCTTGGGGACCAGGAGGCCCATGCTGTGGAACTGGACAGTACCACTGACAAGTACACATTCTGGTGAGACCGCAACCGAGGCGGATTAACTTTGGATGACAGCGGGTCCTCCCTGTTGGGTATCGCTGGTCTCATCAATATGAGTTTATATTATGGAGTGATGTGTCCATGCTCTGGCCTGGGATGAATCCTGTGCCTCCCTTTTGCCCCGATCATGCCCAACAGCCACACCATCACCCTCCCATGCCCAATGACATGAGCACTCTCAGCTCCGGGGATTAAAAAGCTATCTTCAAGGGGCATCCCAAGTCCAACAGGATAGGGACTGGTAAAGAAAATCAGCAGCCCCTCTCCTCACCCCCTCTCCCCACTTTCCTCAGGGATCTGCTGCCAGGAGAGAGGTACATTATTCACGTGGCCACCCTGAGCGGGCTGGGCACAGAAGACCATCCCTCCGAGAGCCTGGCCACTGCCCCTTTCCACGTGTGGACTCGTGAGTACAGTGAATGGATCTGAGATCAGACCCTACTCCCCCTGACTTGTCCGCTCTGAGCTCTCTGGAAGAGCCGGGGTCTTTCACACCTTCATTCACCCCCTTGTGTGGGCACATTCTAGTCCCGGAGAATGCCATCCTGCAGGACAAAAGCGACGTTGTACGACTGAGGCAGGGCTTGGAATCTGAGACCCCCGTGGGTCACCCTCACTTAATGGCTCAGAGGTGGACTTTTTTTCTGTAACACCTATGACTTATCTCAAAAACAGACCCTTGTGAATTTTCCAGCATTAAATACACACACGTTTTAAGTCCTTTGAAAAGCCTCCCCCGTGGTGCCTTTGCCTGTGTGTGGCACCCTAGGGAATGGCCTGATGCTAGCTCCAGCCCTAAGCTCTGTGTCCTGGGAGGGTCTTCTCTTTCTGGCCTTTGGCCTGCGGCCCTGGGGAATAAATGAATCCTGGACAACCCACGCGTTCAGTCCGGGGGAGTTCAGCAAGCCAGAAGAGGAGAATTCCCTTTTTGTATCAGATCTAGAACTTGTGGAAGATGACAATCTTTTTACAGATGAGGAAACTGAGGTCCAGAGGAGGAAACCCCTTGCCCTGGTCACACAGCAGCTGCATCAGAGCCCAAATGACTCTCCACAGCCTTCCACAGCATCCCTCCTGGAGGAGGAGGAGCCATGGCCGAATGGGACCAAGGGGGAGACTGGGCCAGCAAGTTGCAGAGTGGGCGGGGGGGAGGGGGGGAGAAGGTAACCGCTCACCAGCCCTAGGGAAGAGGGCTGTGATGGAACACAAAAAGTGAGAGAAGGCAGGTGTTCAAGATAACCATCTTATTCCTGCCAAAGAAATCTCAGCAGCGAACTCGAAAAACTATCAATCCAGTCAGACGTGTACTAGCTGCGTGACCCTGGGCCTGTTACCTCACTGTTTGCCTCAGTTTCCTCATCTGTCAAATGGGAACAATCACCTTCATCCTTGCTGGATTGTCATGAAGATCCGGTGTGATGATGTTTGTAAAACCCTTGGCATTTATGTGGCGTTTTAAAGTCTGCAAACCATTGCTATTCCTTCATAATGATGCTTTTCCTTCTTCCCTTTCTCTTCCATCAATGCCCTGGACAGGCCCTCTCTCCCCTAGAAACCTGACTGCTGCAAGAGTCACAGCTACTTCAGCCCACATGGTCTGGGACCCTCCGCCCCCAGGGACTTCTGTGGAGGGTTACATCATCAACGTGACCACCAGCCAGAGCGTGAAGAGCCGATATGTACCCAATGGGAAGCTGACTTCCTACACCATGCGCGATCTGCAGCCGGGCCAAAGGTATCGACTCTCGGTGACCACCGTACAGAACACGGAGCAAGGTCAAATGCACAGCGACCCTGCCTACCTGCACATTGTGACCTGTAAGTTCCCAACCATCTTCCATGTCAAATGCCTTGAGACCCTGACCTTAGGGGAAGAGATGCCCTTGGGAAAAGGCACCTCCCACCCATATTACTACAGACTGAGCCCAGCACCAAGTGCTACCTCGTACCAAGGGCATCCTCAGTCACAGCTGTGGCAAAGTATCTCACTGAGGAAGCTAGGATCAGACGAAACCAAGCTCGGCAAGTCCCCGTCGGGCCGAGTCTCCAGGCCGTTTCAGGCTAACGGGCTGGTTACCTCTGCTCCATGCCCCAAAGTTTCAGGTAGTCTGACCAGATAGTCACAGTCTAACTGAGCCTAGAGCTTCTCCGAGAAAAGCTGGCTTGGAAATGTTTGTGGTACAATGTTAGTGCCCCCTTGGAGGGCAGCGGGAATCCCGGCAAGGGCCCCAGTGCCTCTGACTATCCTCAGAATGCCCGCCTCAGGGCTGCTGTTTCGGAACTGGCCTTTCTGTGGCAGAGCTGCCTGCAGTGGCAAGCGGGGTAAGGAGAGAGCTAGCTGAGTCCCGTGTGGCAGAGGAGGCTGTACAGCGATTCTCCAGTGTCCCTTGGGGAGGGCACATCCGTGAGATGCCAGAGGCCCCAAAGTGCCCCAAGGAAGAGCTTGGGCAGCCATGGCTGTGTCACAAGAGAACCATGCTCTGACCTAGGAACACCTGAGCTTCCATCCCACTCTCCAGGACGTCTGTGTCAGGGGATGCTGACATCAGTGCACAGATAGGAAAAAGTGGTTCGGGGTAAACCGAGTAACAAGGGGGTGGGGTGAAAGCCTGAGGATTTTTCAAGCCTGGTAGACGGTAGAAGAAACGGGCAGATGGTGGATCTGAGTAGCCTATAATATACAACCAATGAACAATTGTGCAGGAGAAGAGGCGGGACCAGATATCCAGAGATGCCCTAGACACGCAGAGAAAATGAGAAAGCCAACGGACAGCCATGTGCTCCATTTGTGCCACGAGATCTAGAAGTTATAGTTAATCTGATGTGAAAAATGAAGCTCTTTTTATTTCCAAAAAATCCTTTTTAAGAAGGAGCCAGCACTCTAGAAAGGAGGAGAGAAGGAATACAGGAAAAAATTTAGGACATAGAAATAACGTAGCACAATAAAAATCTATTTTAAAGGACTGATAAGAGAACAATAACCTAAAACATTAGAGTAGGGTGGACCAGAATCGCATAATGAGAAGTGATAATGCCTGGTGGTTAACCTCTAGGCTGGGGGTAGTAGAGAGCCGTCTTTGAGGAGACCCTGAAACCTGTCCGGGGTTCTGCCCCACGAGGCCTGCCTTCGTCTGACCTGTGTGCCCGCTCCGTGTGCCCGCAGGAGCCCACAACCCAACCCTCCCTCCTCTTAAGGAGCAGGGAGCCCCTCACTGCAGGCTGGGCAGGGTCCGTGAGTCAGGGGCTTCTCTCTGCTCGCCTTCTCCGCAGCACAGAGGGACGGCTCTTCCGACAGAAGATGGAGCCCCGGAGGACCCCCCAGGGTGCTGAGGAACAGACTGCCCCCCTCCTTTCTGCCCGACCTTCGGCTGCTGGCTGACCGCGAAGCTTCGGAGGAGCCGTCCCAGGCCCCCAGGTAGGACTGGCTCCGGCACACAGCCCCCCAGAGCTGATGAGCTCTGCCCACAAAAATGCTGGCCAACGGCCTGGTCCACACTCAGCGGTCTCTGTTCTGGTGACGGCTTTGGGTCACAAACCCACTCGCCTCTCACTACATCAGGAGCCCGAGTCTCCAGAGCTCTGAGGGTTTGCCCGGCACTCTGCACTCCTTGTGACGCCTCTGCAAGATGAGGCGGGCAGATGCTACTCTTAGCTGGGGGGGGGGGTCTGCCCCGCACCCCCCAGCTGCCCCCAACAGCCTCCCCCAGAGCCCACGGCGCACCCCCTGCTTCCACGTCTTCTCCCAATCAGCTGAAGGAGTGCCAGCCAGCTCCACCCCAGGCCCTGCCACCAGGGACGCTGCCCAAACACTGGGCACGATTCTTATCCAACAGGCTCTTGCCTGCAATGGGAATGCGACCTTCAAGCCCGTGAGACCCGGGACAAGCCACGTCCCCCTCCGGACCCCCCTCACCCTTGGCACGGAGACTCTGTCAGGCTCGGGAGGACGGGTCTTCCCAGGTCTCCTTCACGGTCTTTACAGGGCTCCCTTCTTCTCAGGTTCACTGAGCTGGTGGATGGCAGAGGAAGAATCAGCGCCAAATTCAGCAGCCTCAGCGTCCCGAGCAAATCGGTCACCGTGAGATCGCGTGAGTGTCCGGGAGGATTCGCTCACAGCTCTGTGTGTCCCAGGCTCGCGGCTACCTCCTGCCCAGGGTGCCAAGGCGGGTATACCACAGGCACGTGGTCTGCCCGCTCCGAGCAGCCTGGGGCAATGCCAGCTGCCAATAAGTGTCTTAGTAACCCCAGCCAGGCAGGAGGATGGAAGGACAGACTGGCCGGGTCCTTTGGTGCCTTCCTCTGGCCCAAAGGGCTAAAAACACACCTGCTCAGTCTGGCACTGGAGGCCCCTCGACGTCCTGTCATTCAGACCAAACTCCATCCAACCTCCACATGGGTGCACGTGCCATCTGCCCTCCCGTGGGCTTCAGTCCCTGCCTTTCAAATTAGGGGTGGGACTAATTCAGGGACAGCAAATATGATACACTATAAAATGAATGACCACAAAGTAACACTAACCGTCACATTGTATTTCTGTCCCTTTTGTTCAACATTTCCAAAGTCCGCAGGAGTTCTGCAGGTACCTTGTGGCAGGTCAAAGCTGGACTGGACGATCTCTCTAAAGTCCTTTGCAGTTCTAGAGGATCCTGTCATATTCCTTCAAAGTTCCATCAAATACCCTTGGTCCTCCCTACCCCTCCTCCCATTTTGGTGGGGGGAAACCTTTATTATTTTAATTTTTTTTGTTCTTTTATTTTTTTCTCGTGTCTTTTTTATTTAAAGGTTTTTATTTTCAAAACATAAGCATGGATCCTTTTTTGACCTTGTTCCAATTTCCCTCCCTTCCCCCCACCTCCTCCCCCTAGATGGCAAGTAAGCCAATCTCTCTCTTAAACAGGCACTCAACCCATTTTTAAACCCCCCAAATGCTCTCACACATGACCCAGAATTAGGGGTCTGAGGGTCAAATGCTCCTTACCAGACCATCAACTCCCAGAAGGCATAAATCGCACCTTCTCTCCACACGGCGTCTCCCCTTATTCCCAACAATGGTGGGCACCTGCTAAGTGTGGGTTGTACTTATTCTCCCTCCCCCACACGCACATCCCACACACGTACAACACTCACACTCACACACACACACACACACACACACTCCTTCTTCTGAAGCAGTATGGCCCCAGGGATGACCCGGAAAAACAAAGTCCATCTCAAATGTGTTCAGACAGCTTAGAAGGGAGAAAACATGTAGATCCTCAAGAACCTTCACAATTCCACCCCAATTACTCAGCAAGCACCTACTGTGTGCTGAGAGATGCCATTCTAGCAGGGAGGGGTCCTAAGACAGAACCAGAGAGATCACGGGTCTAAACCCCGAGTCAGAGCCACCACTTTGTGACGAGACCGCCATGCTTTTCTATATCCTAGAACCAGAGACCCCGGTGAAACTGGAGAACATGGAAGAATCCACCAACCAGATCAGCCTGGCCCTCCAACTGCCAGAAGCCGAGAGCAAGCAGGAAGAAGAAGGTGAGTCTGAAGGGAGGGGGGCCTGCATCCGGTCCAGATCAGAGCCCTGGGCAGAACAGGAGCCTTCCTCGTCCTGTGGACCCACCCTGCCCATGAGGGAGAGCCTGAGGTCTGCCTGCTCCCTCCACGCACACAATCACCACACACACACACACACACACACACACACACAGGGCGCTGCCATCTGGGGTACAATGCCCCATCCTGGCGGGGGGAATGAATGAGCACTCGCCAGGTGCTTTCTGGGACGCCCTGGGCCTCTCATTTTATTTTTCCCCTGTGTCTTTTACTCCAAAAATCCCAGAAAGAAGGGGAAGGCAGTAGGGCAAAGCTCCCCCCCTTGTAAGGTCAGAGGTCCCCTTTAATCCAAGGCTCTCCTTCCCAAGTCAGGCTGCTTCCTCCCTTGCGGGGGGGTGGGCAGCCTTCTCTACTGGGCAGAGGCCCCTGGGGGGGTCCGGGCTCTCCCTCTTGACCACACCCCATCCTGAAAAGCACCCGGCAAACACTCCTTGGAGCCAAAAGGCAGGTTCTGCGGTCCGCTTGGGCCAGGCCGGGCCGGAGAGCTGACCGTTTGTGGCGCTTTGGTTTCCAGATGACCGCAGGAACTGCTCCCTAAACCCCTGCCAGAACGGGGGCACGTGTGTGAGCGGGCCGGACTCCTACAGCTGTGACTGCAGCCTGGGGTTCAAAGGCAGACACTGCGAGCTGGGTAAGTGAGGCATCCAGCCCGGCCCACCACCACCTGGGATGCTGACCCTCCACAGAAAACCACTCTAGCCGGGAGGTGGTCCCTCAGCCCCAGGCCCTCCTGGGTCCGTCAGCACGTGCTCGAACACCCGACTTAAGGGGGGCAAGAGAAAAGGCAGCAAGAGTCCCACAGAGTGCCAGGAAGGGCACAGGGGCCTACTTTTACCTTGGGATGAGGGGCCACAGAGACACAAAATGGCCTGGGCATCGCTGGGGGAGACAGCATGTTCCTGAAGCCCAAGTGAGAGGACAGGGAACCCTCCCTGCGGGTTGGTGCCCGCTCCTGAGACCAAAGCCCAGACTGCAGATGGCAAACTCTGACACAACAAAAGCAGCCCCAGCCACTGCCCTGAGCATAGCTCACCTGTGGTGATGCCCATCTGTGGCACAGCCTGGCACCAGTGGTCTTTGCCTGCCCATGGCGCTGCCCACCAGTGACTTCTGCCTGCCAATGGTCTTTGCCCACCCTGGCACTGCCCACCAGTGGTCTTTGCCCACTCAAGGTGCTGTCCACCAGTGACCTCTGCCTGCCTGTGGCACTGCCTACCCACGGCACTGTCTGCCAGTGGTCTTTGCCCGCCTGTGGTGGCGCGTGAAGGCCCAAGGCCTGGATTTTTGTGGCAGCTGTCCTCGGGGCACTGCCTGGCGGAGCAGGGGGCTCTGCCTACCCCTCCCCAGGCTCCTCAAGGCCACGAGTCCTTGAGGGAGGGAAGCCGGGAGCCTGAGCACAGACACTCCCTGACCCCGCTTCTCCTCCCTGGACAGCGTGCAAGAAGGTGCCGCACTCCTGCACACGGCTGTACTCGGAGACCAAGTCCTTTCCTGTCTGGGAAGGGGGAGTCTGCCATTACGTGTAAGTCAGCCGGGGCCCCAGTCCCACGGGACAAGCTGGACAGGTAACTTTTCAAGATCCCTTCCAGCTCTCAAAGCTGTCATTCTCTCTCCAGTCACATGGCTAATGAGCAGCAGAGGCGGCACTGACCCCTGGGCCCCTCGGCTCTAGGCCCCTTTTCTCTGGGGAGGCTGAAGAAAAAACAGAATCAGAACAGAGCTTTATATACCAACTACTGCTGCTCAGAAAAATAAACACCAACAAAATGTAATTTTAAAAAAATAGAGGGAAAAGGTCAGAAGGGCCACAGGAGCCAAAAGGGCATTTCTATTTCTCTTGCCAAAGCTCCTCTGCTCTTAGCTTTTAACAAGTGAGACCTCGGTTTTGTGGCTGAAGCCTTATTTCAACATCGTGTGGCTGTTTCTAAACACTCGGACTACTCCCGACCTGACCTAAATGGAGAAATAAGCAGAAAAGCCAGGGCCCAACCCCCTCTTAATGAAGGTATTAAGTCCTCAGGCAGGTTCCATAAGCAAGGACCGGCCCTTGTCCCCAAAGAAGCAGGGCAGCGGGCCCCCTCCTGCCAGAGCTGCTGGGCAGAGCTGGCCGATGACCCGGTTCTCTCTCACGCCAGGTACAAAAGAATCTACAAAGTCCACCCAGACATCTGCTACAAGGAGAGCTGCGAAGGCACGACTGCTAAGACTCCCAGCAGGTACCAGCAGGGGAAGCGGGTCACCCTGCTTCATGGCCCAGGTGCTGGGCTGGTGGGGAGGGAGGCGACCCTGAGGGGACTGGCCACCACTAGATACCCGACCGGACGGCCACAGGTCTCCAGACAGGGTGGGAAAGTATTTATGAAGCCCTCAGATGAGCCATTCCAACGGAGATCCTGGTCCCTCCAAGCCCGCCTGGGCCTCGTCAGGGCCCAAGGTAAGGTCCAGGAGTCCCTCCCACTTCGGAGTGACTAGAAATCATCAATAGGAATCTTGGACAAATCATCTTGTTTGGGAAAAGTCTAAAAGTGCTTTTTTTGTATCAGGCTTCTTTTCCCAGCTCTTGGGTCTCACTACCCTACAACAGCACAACCAAAAGTCAGTCAACTCTAAAATCTGCTTTGTTTCAGTAGCCACTTTTTTTCCTCTATTTCAGGAAACAAAGCCACAGTCAAACAGCAAGGAAGCCTTAAGGTGAGTGAGTGTCCAAGACTGTCCTTTGGAGGCCACGGGGTGGGGAAGGAGACATTGGTGCAACGTGCCACAATCACTGAGCTGTAGGAAGCTCGTGGGCAAATCTCAGCACTCAAGCCAGGCTCCCATGAACCTCCCAGCAGGGAGGGTGTTAGCTAGGGGAAGGAGTGCCAGGCTCCAGGCCCCCCTCTAACACTGGCCAAATGACCCCGACAATCTTGTAAACTGCCAAGACGTCCACACGTCTGTGTCCCGTGAGACCTCTCCACTTGTCACCGAGTCAGCTCAAAGGTGGTGGGGCACATCTGAGAATTCCTCCCATCAGTAGTTCCATAAGTTAGCTGTGTGGTCAAATATGGCCCCAAGCGGATGGCCTGATGGCAGATACCACTCTTCCCAAAGACACTGGGCCTGAACTTAAAGCCTTTCCAAGCTGAAAAGGTCAACTAGGACCCTGGTTCTGCTAGCACTGCTTCCAAGGGACCAGGGAACCCTGAGCAGTCAGTTCGTGATGATGAGAATTAAAGGCATGATCTCCCCCCCCCCCCCGATAAGCATTGTCAAGTGGAAAACCATTAGAAAAAATGAGGGGCATTTGCCTAAAATTATCCTAAGTTAGAGAGAGAAATCAGTATTTAAATGGAAACCGTCACTATTATAATGCCTTTTTTTCCCTTCTCCCTTAAAGGTCCAGAACAAGCGTAGTTTCACCTTGTCAACTCTGAGGGCTTTTAAATCCCAGGAAGATGAGCTCGACTTCACGGGCTGTAAGAGAACCCAGAGAGGAGAGGCACTTTACTAGGAGGGGCCCACTCCTCCCTCCTCCAGCTCTCTGGGACCCGCTGTCAGGCCTGACTATCACAGCAGCCACCTCCTTCCTTGGGGGACGGCCCGAGGCATCCTCAGTTTTCCTAATTCCAGACTCAATCTCTCCAAGGTGGCTGCATTCTGCCCCAAAAGGATCATCCAAAGGTACTTTGGAATAGTTTTCTACAATGACTGAAAGCTACCAATGGGTGGGCATGCAGGTCACCAGGAGCGGGACCAGAAGCAGCAGAGCCTGGCTCAAAGTTCCAAGTAGATACGAATCTTCTGAGACCAAAAACATCACAACGGAGAGGAAACGTTCGCAGCCTCCAAACGGCAAGAGCAGAAACGAATCTTTCCCAAGGCGAAAAGCAACTCCGGGCCTTGTTTAGTGCTACTTACCCCTTTCTGTCCCTAGTCCTATAATCTGAGAGTATTTTTGTTCATTGATATTTTGCAGGTTAGTAGTCCATAGTGTGGATTAGTGCCTTTCGGTATTTTGAAAGAAGAAATGTTAAACAATTAACACTAAATAGCTTAGAAACCTTTCTGTCTCCAACAACTTCACGTGGGCTTTTGCATGTGGACAAACTCTTTCCTTAACTGGCAGATCAGGTACAGCCGTTATGGCCACCCTGGGATAAGGGAACAAAGGTCTGCCCTGTGGCCATCTCAAAACAAACTGTTTTAGTCTACTGAGTCATTAACCTAAAATGGTTTGAGTTTGCTCCTTGACCAGAGAGGACACATTGTCACTCGTGATGTTAACTTTTCAACACGTTTCAAAAAACAGGCCCCCCCCAAACGCTGTGAAAGCGATGGAAACCCTGCATGATACTTATGTTAACATCAATGCAGCAAGCGACCCCAAGGAGATCCCCAAATCAGGGCAGTCCAGCTCCTCAGCAGTCGGGATGGAGACAGTGCTGGAAGGCAAGAGGGCAGAGGAGGAAACCTGACCTTCAAATCTGAGCGTTCCATTGGGGAAGCGGCAAGGCAGCTGGATGTGTCAGGACGCAGTCTGCACTAGAGAGCTTTCTCTTACCTGTCCACGTTCCCGTGTCCGAGGGTGCCGAAGGAAATCACGACCCATTCAGAGTGGAAGGCCTTCTTTTTCACGAGATGTAGTCATATTTTACAAGAGGATTTCTTTGAAGAATTAGAATTGTGGTTTTTAAATTATGAGAATTATATTTGGGTATGTCTCAGGAAAAGCACACATACACATATTAATTAGCCATTTTCACAAAGGAAGGATACACCAAGGAGATGAACTACAGCAAACCTAAAAAACTTCCACCATTCCAAAAACTGTACCAAATAGCCACTCAAGAGACTGGCTTAAATTTAAAAGTCAGAAAACACAGAGGTGTCTGGAAAAGAGTCTTAATATATATAACCATGTGATTTTTTTCAACAATGGTGGGCCTCAACAGGTTCACATGATGTCACTGGAAAAGCACACGAGGACTTCTACTATCACGTATCTCAGTAAATAAGGAAAACATGTTTGTCTGATGTAACAAATTCTCAACCTGGCAATCCGTGCCATGTGACCGACCTATCCCTTTTCATGTTTTACAGAGAAATGAAAACATCTACGGGAAAAGTTTTTCTAAAACCATAATATCTTTCCATTTGCCTATCAAATGTTTCAAACAAATCCACCAAGCCACTTTTCCCTCATGACTCGCTCTGCCCCTTTCAATTCTTCTGTGAAATCATGGGAAGGCCATTCACCACTTCCCAAAAGCCCATCAGCTCACAAGATCAGCAATACAGAATCAGGGTTTGCCCACAGAGGAGCAAGCAATCCTTCCCTCCCCACCTTCTCAAAGGGGCATATTCATCTGAGGTCCAAGTGAAAAGAACCAACGGCCTGTAAACTGGAGAACCCCTTCAGGATCCCATTTCACAGCTGACTGATCCAGTGTAGAAACACATCATTTGGAGCCTCAAGGACAGAGGGACACAATTACAATTCTTGCACATCTCTAGGATGGAGCAGGGAGCTCTCTGAAAAATCCCTGCCTCTACTGTCACAAGTGACCGCTCCTTCCTCACTCTAAGTGAGCTGAAACAGTTTTGCTCGTGCCAAGTCAACGTCCCACACCTGGCTCCCCGACGCAGCCAATCGAGCCGCCCTTGCCTGGAATCGCCCCCAGTAAGAGGGCCACTCTGTCCAGCAGCAAAGTTCTTCTGGGCTGCTCGCACTCTCTGACCTGCGTTTCTTTTCTCAAACACACAAACATCAACTCCCTGGAGAGAGCGGGAATGCTACATCCCAGGACTAGATGCAAACTGCACAAAATCAAGGCAACAGCACAAAAGCAAAAAAAGTCTCACTTCCAATCCCATGGATCCGAAATTTTTAAAAATACAATTTATTTCTGGAAGCAGCTTTTTGGTTGTGTAAGGGGGAGTTAGAATGTAAGGAAATCTAAAGATCAACCTCAGGAAGTTTACATGAATTGACATTTTTCAATGTATCTTGTTTAATAATAATTTGTTAGTTATTCCTCCACAGCCCAGTAAGGGGGAGAAAGGTGAGATCACCAGAGCTGTAAATGATGCTTGATAAACTAAGCAACCAACCTGAGTAAAAAATGAGAGGATCATAGTTTGAGGTTACCAAGCCCAATCCCCATTTTACAGATAAGGAAACTAAGTGGCTGGGCCAGGATCCGAAGCCAGGGCCTTATGTCCCAGAGTCCAGTGCAGTGTTCTGTCCCTTAGCAGGATCTACCACAAGAATCCCACCCATGGGGGACTGAGTCCATCCTGAGGAGATACAGCTTTTCTGGGGGGATGTGAGGTGGATGCTTGCTGTGACTGCCGCTAATGAAACATCACGGCCAGGCTCAGAAAGGCCCGAACCGTGACAGAAACCAGGCTGCCACATAATGGGCCCCTCCACAAAGGGGACTGGCCGTGATCATAGGACCTTTTATATAAGCAGCATGAAGCCCAAGGCAGAGCCAGACTTCAGAATGGCGCACTGCAATCAAGAGAGAATCAGCCATTTTTAGGTTAAGAACAAGGATCCCTGGGACTTGCAGTGCCCCGAGGGTGACTTCCCTCCGGCCCCTTCCCAGTCTTACCGTCACCACTGACCCCCTGGAAGCAAAGATAGCCCCCTCCTTCCCAACAGGAGGAGGCTGGGTGAGCAGCACACACAGTAGGGGGGCAAAAAGCAAGGTTGGAGCCTGGTCCTGTTCTTACACCTGCTGCAAGGGAAGCTCGAGGCTTGGCTGCAGCATCTTGGCCTCAAAGGAGCCTCCACTTAAAGTCTGCCGGGCTAGTCACAGACCCACATCTCCAGAGGAATCCTCAAACGACCCTTGCGGCAAATGTCTTCCCCAAGTGAATCGCTCCCTCGGCCTCCTCCGCTCGTCACTGCCTGTCAGTCCTTCTGGTTGCCAGAATCATCCGTGTCCGACAGGTCGGGGTCCTCCTCGTCAGATGCATGTAGACCTTCCTCTTCCTCCAGTTCCTCCCGAGCTAAGAGCTTCTTGAAGATTTCAAACTCCTCCGAGGAGGCGTGGGCTGTCTTGGCTAAAAACTCCGCTTCTGGGACTCTCAGAATCGAATTCACAGAAGGATTGCAGATCTGCGTCTGTCCCTTTTTATCCGGAGTCTGGTACAGGCCCAGTCGCTCTAAGAAGACGTGCCTCTGTTTGATCTTGGTCATTGAGTACTGGAAGTACCTGGTCTTCACCAAGTCGCGCTGCTTTATTCCCATCCTGAAGTAGGCGTACTGTAAGGAACACCACAGAACCATGAGCAAGCCCAGCAGGACCCAGCTCCAGCCTTCTCCAACCAAAATGTTGGGAAGAAGGGGAGAGCCCCGCTGGGAACGGCCCCCAGCCCCGTGGTTTACCAGCCCACTTGGATCAGGAGCAAAGGGGACAATGGGAGGAGGAAACACCATCGCGGGAGCTGGACTTATCTGCCAGTCAGGGGAGAAAGGAACCCAGCGAAGCCCTGGCCACCATCTGCCTCAACGCTCAGGAGGCCGACACTGGGCCTGGACGATCATGCTTGGAGAAACGGACTGGGGCGCACAGGGGACTGAAGAGGCTGCCCCGTCATCCCTCCCCTTCCCCAGCTCCCAAGGACCTAGTCTGGGGCGCCCCCCAGCACTCCACTCTCCAGGTCTCCTGCAGACGGGCCTGGGTCCTGAGAGCAGATGAAGCCACGGCGATGGCTGAACCGCACCTCCTGCACAGGGCGGCAGGGCAGTGCCCTTCTGCACAACTTGGCTCCTCTGCCTCAGTTTCCCCCGAAGAAGTACCAGAGCATCCCAGGCACCAGGTCACCAGGGCCTGCCACACTAAGGGCTGTAGCTTGAAGCCTTGGCTCACCCAAACCCTGAGTAGCCAGTACTGGGGGGTGGGGGTGGGGGGACCTCTGAAGCTTAGGAGCCCAGCCCCACAGCATGTGGTGTGGGTCCAAAGCATGGCCCCCTGCCCAAGCCCAATGGCTGGAGGAAAAGAAGGAAAATGAACAGAAGAGGAGGGTGGGAGCAGAGGCTCCGCTAGGGCAAGCCCAGTGCTCTCAGACATTGTCCTAGACCTTCTGGTGACCCTCACAGCAGGACTCCCTGGAGGCTGGCACATCAACCTCCTCCCACCAAGTCCAGCTGCTCGTTTTTTCCTTCATTCTCTCTAAGAGAAGAAAAGCTTCTCTTCTCTGGCTTCCTCTCACCTGGAATTTATACTCCAAGGCCGTGGGCTCCTCCCGCAGAACCTGGGGGCAGCTGCGCACAATCTCTGCCACCTGCTGCCCGCTGAAAAGGCACTTGTCCTTCAGGATGGAGATGAGCGTGTCAATACGCTGCTGGTTCATGGTGAACAGCTCTGGACAGC